>CM056605.1:16176837-16233981 GCA_029721355.1 Tegillarca granosa | reverse complement strand
GAATGTCTAACACTTTTTTTAACTTCAACTTTCAGAAAGTCTGAACAAATACATGTATTAAGCAAATAAACTCACATCTCAAAAACGATGCTGGTGATTTGAACCCTTGCCTCTTTGGTGATAGTAAAAAACACTAGAAACATTTAAAACATTGGTCTCAGTCTAAAAAGTTTAAATGATGGATTTATTTTGCTCTGAAGAAATTCCTAGGAGGTAAAAATCCTGAAAATTATGGCCTCTGGAAATTTATAAACACTTACTTGCATGAGCATAAGCTGTTAAGGACATGATTTTTGTACTCTGCCCCAGACATACTATTGTCTCCATCAACAACAGTCTCCTCAGCAGATAACACTGATAAAATCTTAGGAAGCATCTCCAGACCCCTAAAGATACATTGTAGAACATGTTAATATACACTCAGTATTTACAAAAATTACAAATGTTCAACAAAAGTAAAAGATGTATGTCACTAAACTTGCGAAATTTCACTGGTCTTCTCAAAAAAAAAAAAAAAAAAAATAAAAAAAAATATATATATATATATATATATATATATATATATATATATATATATATATATTATATATATATATATTTTTTTTTTTTTTTTTTTTTTCTTCTTCTTCTTCTTCAAGATTTATTTAAGTGGAATGGAGTAATTGAGTTTTACACCCCAATCAAAATGTTTTCACTTATATTAAAGCATTCTGTTCAGAAAAATATAAGAACACACACACACACACACACACACACACACACACACACACACATTTATCTAGACGATATATTTAGCCCTTCCTTTCACTGACATACTTATTGTTTTAACATACTTACTTTCCACATTGTATTGATCCACTCTTGACCAGATCAATAAACATAGAAGCTAATTTTGTCAATGCTGGACCTGTTAGTGTATCAGCCTGTTAAACAGATTAAATATTACACATTAACAGTTACCATGGTAAAGTCTGTCCTAAGCCTATAGAATCATCAGGTCAGTGCCTATTACAGATTAATCTATAGGAAGTGTCTCAAAATGTAATACTTCTACTTGGAATAGGATGTCAGCACGTGGCAAGGTTTACCTCTAGCATATAGAAGAGTGTCCATTAATTTGACAGCTAAGTGGGCTACCAATTTGAAATGAAATGTCTGGATCCTTTGACAAACCATTCTAGCTGGCAAGGAGTGGAGTGGAGTAATGGTGTTTTACACCCCAGTCAAGAATCTCACTTATTTCAAGGCAGTCAGTTCTGGGATGGTTGAGGAAACTGGAGTGCCCGGAGAAAACCATTGACCTTTGGCAAGTGAACTGACAAACTTTCTCACACTAGGATCTGTCCCGAGTGGGATTCGAACCCAGGTGTGAGAGGTGCTGTGATCCATAAGCACACACTTTAGACCACTCAGCCACCGAGGCCCCTCTATCTGGCAAGGACTCAAACCCATAAATTTTGAAACACATTTATACTACATTAACCTCTAAGGCAACTCCACAACACATTATCAATATCTTGACTAAAATGAATTGACATTTCGCTAAACAACTTATTGTTTGCAATGTTGTGAGACATATCAACACATACACCTTTTTCACTTACAGAGGGCTTGAAAAATCATTTAAACTTTTTGGATGGCAAATACATGTACTTGTATGAAAAAAAGTAATCCAATGTAATTAACATACAGATCTTTTTTATTTTCTGAAAATTGGTTTGTGTTAAATTTAAACTGGTTAAATGCAGACACAGAGACATGAACATATATCAGTGAAATGTTCTATCCTTACCCCATTGTGAAACAACATCAAACTAGCAATATATCTTACAGAAAACAAGTGAATTTATATGAAAATGCAAATACTTTAAAATATAACAATGCCCTAAAACATTTTTAAAATAATAATTTTGAAATTTAGATCTACACAGAAAAATGGCATTTGTGAGAAGTAAAAATCAAGAAAGTTTTGATTGACATGTATTAGTACTTATTATATGTACCTGAAGTCTTAACAATCCAACAAGATCAGATGCTGTTTTATTGTTCAATTCATTTTTCTCCAGTACTGTGATACATTGTTGATAAATAATTAACTTTCTTTTAGCTCCAGCACTGTCCCAGACGATGACCCTGTAAAAAATATAAAACATGTTTTGAATTAAAAATTCTATAAAAATGAAAAATACTAGAGTAGAGTAGGGAAGAGTAATGGTGTTGTATGTCTCCATCAAGATAAAGTAACTTTTTGGGCATAATTGGTGGGGGAAACTAGAGTGCCCAGAAAAAAATCCACATTTTGGCTATCAAATTGACAAGTTCTTTGACACTAGAATCTGACAAAGTGGGATTGAACCTAAGCCGAGAGGGGGTGCTTTAACCCATAAGAAAAATACTAGAGGAAGAATTAAAATAACAAGAATTCCACAGATTTAAATGTCTCGCCTGGTTAGTTTTTGATCAAGTAGTAAATACATTACTATAACATAAACTTTCACATTTTGACATGCTGTCGCCAATGATACCGGAAAAAGCAACACCTAAGTCTCACCTTATGGCAATGCCAGGCTTGACAAAAACAAAAAGTAAATTTAAGCAGTTAATGCTTGTAATAGCGAGAAAACAGTGTTATAATTTTAAGAATCAAACTTACCACGAAGCAAAGCACTGATAAAGACTGCTGGATCACCTCTACCTTTCAACATTCTGTTTTCAATCAACTGAGTCAACTAATAAAAAAAAACTAGTAATAAAAAGAATAGAACGGAGTAATGGTGTTTTATGTTCCAGTCAATGTCCACCTACTTACATCAAGGTGTTCAGTTATGGGATAAAACCATAAAGCTGAACTAATAAGTTATACTGGTAAATAATAATTGAAAACACCAAATGACTTTATGCACAAGACAGAGTTTCATATCAAACTTTACTTCGTAAAGACATTCTGGCCCGAGTCATCAATCAGGAGGCATGATATTTTCAAAAATTGGAGTAAACATTATGACATATGTACCTTGAGATTCATTTTTGAAGAAAATCAATATGAAGAGTATACTATTCAAACAGTCACACATATCATTTCTTTATTATCAAAAATAATCAGGTCATATGTTACTGTGTCATATTTTAAAACAGTTCAATATAACAATTTCAGTTCAGTATCAAGATGAGTAAATGTAGAAGAGATAAAAGTTGATTTACTTGAAATTTCACCGAAAATAAAATATGGGCTACTGATGACAAAAATAAGATTAAGGGGCCTGAATGGCACATGGGCCCCTTCTAAACTGATCACTGCATGCACACATAAAATCTTGAATTTATATTTAAGGTGGTAATTTCTTGGATACACCCAAATAGACAACTTAATTTTTTTAAAAAAAAAACACTGTCATGTTTGTATAAAGCTGGTCTTAATATACAGTTTTACATTAACAATATAATATTTTAGAGATAAAATGGTGACAATTTCTATAATGGGTTCTTCTATTAATAAAAAGAAAAGTATACCTCATCTTTGTCAATACTGGACAAACACTGCTCCAATTCAGAAATTTTGTTTTCTTCTGCAAGGGAGATAATTTTCTTTTCCATGTTGTATTTTAAATATTCATAAATATATTTTTACTGAACATTTGCCTTGAAATGCTGAACAATTACTTTGCACTATTCTGCAATAGAAAAAAGAAATATTTAACAAAAATATTATTACTATTAAAAGTGAGTGTACCAAATTTAATTTATGGGGTGTCCCAAGTAGGTGTGTACATACCAATGATACTTTGAATTGAATGCTTTGGATTCAATCTTGAATCAGGATATAATACATTGTATCAGAAGGCCATTTCTTTCAGTTTGATTGCAGGTCTTCTTGATAATAAGCAAATACACTACCACAAAGCTAAAAGATCTGGACCAGAGCCTTTGGTACTAAATCTTCTACATGTATTAGAGAGCTCTACTAACAATAATCAGCCCATCACACACATGAAATTTCTAAGTGAACTGACAATATATATATGGTCTCAAATTTTATATATTGGAGTAGGAAACTAGAAAAATACTACTATTGCTTTTTTTATTTAAACTGTAGCAGTCTGGGTAGCTCAGATGGTAGAGCATTCACCTACAGTGCAGAAGGTTCCAGGTCTGACCCTGCATTTTTTCTTCCTGTTACAATTTTGTTGCCAGTGAGGCCCTCAAATGGTGGCCTGGCAATTGTGAACCATATAAAGGCCAACCAAGCATATTCAAAGTGATTACCAATGGTACCTCAAGAAAACCTAAGAATAACTGGAGAAGAATCCGAGTCTAGAACTGATAAAAACATCTACATGTACAGTATCATTATTTCCCTCTCATGTTACTTTTCTGTAAAATGCTTTAAGAATTTTTTGTAAAGGTAAATGATCCATTTTCAGAGTTTTCAGTCAAAAACTTGCAAATGGCACGGAATAAGTTTTTTTTCAGATTCCTCTCCTATATTTATTTTCTATTAATTCAACATGTTTTGACCCAGTCGACTGCCACGAAATTGTAAGTCCAAAAGAATTTAGAGGGGGCAATGATAAGAGAAAAGGTTGGTTCCAATTTTAAAGTTTATGGTTGCTTGAAACTGTAAGATTAAAAAGGCAGGATAGATGGGGAACAGAACTAACCAGTTATCGACATGCGAAATAAAAGATAAAGCTTAATTAATGATAGAAGAGTATCACTTACTGTTAAAAATGGCGCGTTTTTGTCACTTCCGGGTTCCCCAAGGAATATCCAATGAAAACGACTTTAAAGAAACGATCAGAATTTCAACTAATGGGAGACATTTTAACAAACAAACTTGGAATTTCTATTTGTTTACATTCGCCATGCTAGTTTCACTTTGTTGAAAGTCAAAGTGTTAAAATGAAAATAATCTAAATTTCTCAACACTGTCGGTATTTTGGGCAATCAACATGGCATCGAAGAAAAGAAAATTACCAGAAAGTTTATGTGAGACAGACAAAAATCACAAATTATTTTTAAAAGGAATACATATTTTTATTGTCCAAGCTTGCATTCAGAAAGTGAGAATTCAAATATTTAAGGAACAGATCAGAAAATATGGTGGAAATGTTCATGATGATATTAAGGAAAATACTGATTTTATTGTTGTTGATGACAAAATGGACTGTGAAAGACTGTGTCGGATACTCAAGCTTACCACTCCTCCTAGCCCAAATATTGTCCAAAGTGCATGGCTTAGTGCATGTTTGAAACAAAAGGATTTAGTTGATACTTCAGGTTATGAATTAGATAAAAATGAATATAAATCAGAATTGTTGAAAAATGAAAAACAACATGAAAATAAAGCTGAAAGTTCAACAGATACAAAATCAACCAATGAAAATGATGTCCCAGTTTTAAAACCTGCAAAAGTTGGGGTTATGTTCCATGCAAACAAGAAACCAAGATTTGATGAAGTTACTAAAGCAGGAAGTGATGACAGTGACTATGAACCAAGTGATGGAGAAGATGACCATCATTTTGATGACATTCCTGGGACAAGCTCAAGTGATGTCACACCACAAACATCACCTTCTAAAAATCTTCCTGTAAGATTCTTTTAATATATATTCTATTAAAACCATACATGTTATATAAGTATCCAAAGCTTTATGTTTTGTACACTGTAGGAGTAGAAATATTTGCTGAGTAAAATTTACAATTTTCACAGTTACAGAATAACTTGGCACAAAATTCTTCATTGAAAGTGGAGTTATGTAGATCTTATCCTACAACATCATAAAACCATGGAAGTTTATATCAATGGAAGTGTAGACATCATCACAGCAAATGTTTCTTCTTGTATTGTTTGCTAAATGCTATGTAAATTTGCAAAATTAATAAACTTTTTTTCAACTAAATATAAAAGAAATTTTTCAAGAAAAAAGTGTTATTCCATTTTAAAATTAATTTGTTTTTTTTTCTTAACTGTTTTGAAAAAAAAAATCCTATCATGTAAAACCTCTTTTTAAATGAAATGTTAATGCTTTGTTCATCCTTTTGTACGACTTTATTTTACGTGTGTACTTTTATTTTAGTTTTTTAAAAGGTCAGTAGTTCTGTAGAATTATCTCAGAGTTTCTTGTTAATTAATACTTTTAATACAATTAAGTATTTTTCATTATATTTTTGTTTTCAGAAAGGTCATTGGGTCTGTGCACAGTCATCTAAAAATACTCAAGAAAATTACAACAAACATGTGACAGATAAACTAGAAGTGAGTATGAAGAGTGAATACAACAAGAAGGATTGTATCACATAAATATAATTTCATTTTTAGTTGTTAAGCACATTTGGATAACATATTTATCATATATATCAAGTCTGAGTGGTCTAAAGTGCATGCTTACATAACACAGTGCCTCTCACTGCCTAAGAATAAATCTGACTCTGGTCGATCCTTGTATGAGAAAGTTTGTCATTTCCTTTGTTGAAGGTTGATGGTTTTCTATGGAAACTCTTGTGTCCCTTTCCATCTCGGAACTGACCACCTCATGTTAATTGGGGAGTAAAATATCATTATGATTTAATTTGGCACAAATATATATCAGCACAAGATCATGAGTGGCTTATCACATTTAGGAGTACAGGTAAAAGGGTGAGACCAAGAGGTCAAATCTTGCCATATACAGGGAATGAGGCTGGAGGAATTTTTTTTCAACAGACTGCTGTAATTGGTAGAGTTGTTGAACTGCTTTTAGTGTAGGATGTCTTAAGTTCAAGTTCCAGTCCTCATAATGTAAGTTTCTACATCATATAATTAATCTGTTTTGAACTAAGGAGAAAACAATGATTATTGAAGCATCTTTATCTAGTAATTTTGTTTGCCTATAATTACTATCATATACAGGTAAATTCCCTTGGAGAAAAATAACCAATTATTATTTTAATTTTGATCATTCTCAATAGCACTTACACACTAGCAAATCTAGGAAATTATATCTTGCTGTTCTTTTCCAAACAATTTCAGATATTGTCACAATGTAACATTTTTGCAATGAGATCCTAGCTATTAATAACACATCATGGTGCAGTTTGCTTATTTCAGAAAACCACTACAATAGCTCAGTTGATAGAGTGTTTGCTTCTTATCTGGAAGGTCAGGGTTCGAATCCCAGCCAGGTCTGACCAAGACTTGACAATTGGTAGTGACTGTTCTTTCCCCGAGCTCTCAGCATTTAGAAACAAAAGTCTTGGGGTCCTTCAAAGGAAACCAATTCCCCATGTCACGGCAGGCATGGTGTTAAAAAACCTTCCCTGCTCATTGCCCTAAGCACACTGCAAAGGTCAAAATTTCTGCCACTTCACCTTAATATAAGTGAAATATTCATAAGTAGGATCTAAAACCCCATTTAATAAATCAAATCAAATTATTTACAAATTTTATTTTTCCAAATATTAAAGTCAAAGGTAGTTTTTAAAGATGTAACAGTGTCATTCATGTCATAATATTTATTGTTAACAAATTACACAAATTTAGAGAATTAAGATCTAGAAAAGTAATTTCATTTCATGTAGTAAAATAATTGAGACTGATAAAGCATTATTTAACCCACAAACAGAGTTTTTCCATGCCTTCCTTGTTGATTTTCCAATATAGAATTTCTCTATCACTTTTTTGGAATCATTTTTTCTATCAATTATGTCATAATTATTTAAGCTTAATTGAAATAATGTTATGTCATAATCATTGTATGCAAAAGTGTCAAAAAAGCTGATTACATCATATTAAGAAGACACTGGTTATGGCAGTAAAACATAGCATTTTATGCAGATATTTGCCAACAAAAGTTTTTTCTATGGTACCATTAAGTAAAAAAGAAACCTTCACCAGTTACAATATAAGAAAGAGATACATGTATCTCAAATTAGTATTACAGCTCTTTCTGGACAGGAAAACATTCATCCTCCTCTGTAATATCTCTATTCTACACTGTCACTTATGTAGGATTTTATTATTTTTCATTATTATCTTTTACAGGAAATGGTGAAGAAGTATAAGAGTACCAATGATACTTGGAGGGTATTTGGGTATCAGAAAGCTATACAAGCTTTAAGGCGACAAGATAAAGAGATTACTACATGGGAGGTATGTAAAACAAATCTTCATGAATCAAGAGTATTGTCTAAAATGTATTGTTTATGAAATTAACTAAGGCCTTTACACAGTGCTCATTTTAGCGATTCACAACAACAGCATGGCTGTGACATTTCAGGTGAGACAAGCCAAATCACCTAAAATAGACGGTAGAATATCTTTATGTTATGTCATTTTTCTTTTGCCACCTCACTTACAACCATGCCCTTTTTTAAGCACATCAGAAAATGGTATGGCCTTAACAAAGTGCATAAGACTAAATGTCACCTCTGTTGTTTGAATTTCAGCACATGTGACACTCTTTCAGCACATGTGACACTCAATGTTAAATGTTCTGGTTAAAGTACTTAATATCCAGTGTCAAAAATATAAATTCAGTTAAAATTCTGGATGAATGCTGTTCTTCTGAATGCTGTTGATGGTTAAGACGAAAATGACCAATAAAATTTATTTTTATTTATTTATTTATTTATTTATTTATTTATTTTATTTTATTTTTATTTATTTTTTTATTCATTTTTTTATTTATTTATTTATTTATTTATTTTTTATTTTTATTTTTTTTTTGTTAAATAAGAATTGCTTATGAGTGTAATAAAAAGTGTAATATCTTTAATATTACGGCCCCTTAAAATCCTATCATATGCATATACAATTTTTATGTCACTTTTGAACCTGAATAACCCAAATCCACTCTTATCTGAACCAGTTTTATAAGGATCACATGTACAGGAAATATATCTTCTTAAAACAGATCATCATGTGGAACGGATTGGATAAGGATCCATTGAGTGGATTGATGTTTGATTAAAAATGATAATATCAAACCAAATCAACAAAATATTCAGCGTAGAAGAAGTTGAGACAAAAGCTACGAAGTTTGAATTGACTATTAGATGAATAACACAAAATTCTTTTTTCAGGAAGCAAAAGCTTTACCTGGTGTTGGAGCACGGTTAGCAGATAAAATCTGGGAAATTATTGAAAGTGGAGAGTTGAGAAAATTGAATGAATTTAAATCTAGTGATGAAATTAAAGTGATGGAACTTTTTACCAATGTTTGGGGAGCTGGTGCCCACACTGCAAGAACTTGGTACCAACAAGTAAGATAAGAAGTGTAGAGTTATCTTTCTTTATCACTGTAATGTCAGTCTGTTAGTCAGTCTATGAAGCTTGTGCTCACACTGCCTGAACCTGGTACATTTTGTATCAGGATCAGGTCCTGTTCCCCTGTATTATTATCTCTGGTATTTCATTGTACTTTCTATCTGTTTATTGAGTTTTTGCTTACACTTCCAGAATTGGTACAGTGTATTAACAAGTAAAATCAAATCTTGTAGTGATCTCCATTGTTTCATGTTTTCTGTCTGTTAATGAAGCTTGGCCAAAACCTGGTACATAAGACTTAATCCTGTAGAGTTATTTCCCTTATTTCTTTTTTCCCCTGTCTGTTTATTGGATCTTGTGCTCACTGTCAAAACTGTGTACATTAGCCCATCAAAGAATCCCTTGACCTAATTTCTGCCGTAAATGTATATTTACCATGAAATCTTTAACAAGCTATTAATTAAGCTATAGATTTCTAATTTTAAATGATATTCTGTTTTATTAAAATACATGTATATTTTGTGAAGAAAAATTATCAACTCATATCTCTGAGACACTATTTTGAACCAATTTAACTTGGCTGTAAAGTTTTTTTTTTTTAATTACTTATTTTGGGATAAGACACTAAGTCTATGTTAAAATTGTCTTATAATGAAAACATAATTATGCATAATGTGCTGAAATGCCATGTTGCACTCATATACAAAACCAGAAATATTGAGAATTGACAAGCTTCTATAGAGTTGTCTCCCTTATGTCATCATGTGTTATTTAGTTAATTATTTCTAATACTGTGAAGATAAGCTGCAATATCTGTATATTTATTTATTTTTTTACTTATTTATTTATTTATGTATTATCTCTATCTCTTTTTTTTTTTTGAGAAATTCTGCTCAACACAAATGATTGGTTGCTTGATTATTGTTTTTCACCATATTAGCAATATAGGGTGTCTTGTTACTTATGATGAAAGGGAATAATGTGCATTTAAATATTTCATGGTGAATGTCTTTATAAAAATCTTCCTGGGATTGAATCCCACTCGGGACAGATCCTAGTGTGAGAAAGGTTGTCAGTTCACTTGCTTAATGTTGGTGGTTTTCTCCAGGCACTTCGGTTTCCTCCATCATCCCAGAACTGACTGCCTCAAAATAAATGAAAGAATCTTGACTGGGGCATAAAACACCAATACTCCACTCCACTCTACTCCGATCCTTTATAAAATCCTGAATAAACCATAGATGGCAAGTTTATTAGATGTAATACAGGTTTTTATTTTACTCCAGTAAATCTTTACAGAACCTATGTATTTAAAAATTACAGGTAAGATTAAATGGCTGTTGGCTGAATTTCAACAATCTCATACATCCTCAGACAACAAGGTGTTTTGATCACAAAGCATTGTCTTATTTGTCTATCTTTTGTGGTTTTCAGTTTCTACCACACATTATCAATGTGAATCTGACATAAATGGGATTGAAGTGGAAATGATGATTACAATAATATTCATTGCCCTTTGAAAAGACAAGCACCTGCTACCTCATTATCACATGATTGTTATTTAGAATGACCTTCAGGATCTTTATGATAAGCAAGGTTTTTATAAAAACCTGGTGATAGGATTTCAATTAACTAATGACTTCAACCAATTTATTTAATATTCCAGTCAATCCAGATGTGAGCACTCTATATGATCTTGTGTTGCCATTCTAGATAAAGAAAAATTAGTACCTTAGACTCTCTGAAATTACATAGAAATTTTATAAGTAGGTGTTTGAGTGACTTATTATTATTAGTTCCTTAATATATTAGGAAAAAAATTAATTAAAGACAGAGTTGAAGCTTAAATTTGAGAAAATGATACTTATAAATCAAATGATTTATGACTCATTACATCAAAATACGGTCACAAATACCTGTTTTAATAATTAAAAACCTCTTCTAGTATTGAATTTGATTTTTTTTTTCTTTTTGAAAAATCTGTTCTAATAAAAAAAATTAAAATTAAATCTTTGTAGAATGATTTATTATGCGAAGACACGTGTCTCGTGATTATCTATTTTTTTCTAATTGTGCTCTTTATATGCAGTGTCAAAATATGTGAATAATAGATTTTTAAAAAAAGTCAAAATTTCTGATTTTAAAATACTTTCTAAAGAAATAATGCAATGAATTAAAAGATGTTTTTAATAGATAGATAATGATGTTTTTAGCACACCTGAACTGAAAGCTTCTATGAGCTATTGCTATCCATCTTCGTATATTGTGTGTCATGTGTTGTCCTTCATGTGTAAACTTTTAACATTTAAATGTTCTCCTCCAAAACCACTGGGCCAAATTTAATGAAATTTGGTTACCATCGTGCCTGGGTGAAGGACTTTCCCTTTGGGGTCCCATATAGTGAAAAACTTTAAAAAATCTCTCTGCTTAATGTACAAGAGATATAATATAGTTGTTTCATGTATAATATTCTTAGGTCATCTAGTTTCATATTTGCACAAATGGTAGCCATGGGGCTAAAATGGGGAAATGGCAAGGCACTTAGTCGGGAAATTGCTAAAACATATACATTTGCCAATATATCTTGAAAACTTAAACTTTTTGTATAGGCATGTATTTGAGAATATTGTAAGTATTGATACCATGATCATTTTGATAGATAGTTCAAGATCATATGTTTTAAGGTCAAGGTCATAGTAGCATAAGAAGACTGAAATTGTTGATTTTCTTTAGAACTATTAACTTTTTGTTTATGGATATATTAGAATATAGGAGCTATTGACATGGCAATCATTTTGATTTATGGTTCAAGATCATATGTTCTTAGTTCAAGGTCATAGTAGCATAAGAAGACTGAAATTATTAATTATCTTGAGAACTATTAACTTTTTGTATATGTATATTAGAATATTGTAGGTATTAGTACGACAATGATTTTGATATATGGTTCATGGTCATACATTCAAAGGTCAAGGTCATAGCAGCATAAGAGAACTTAAATTGCTAATTATCTTGAAAACTTTCAACTTTTTGTATTTCTTTCATAAAAAACCTAATAACCAGAGTTTCCATTTCTAGTATTAGTGAAAGGAAAATCTAATCATTGGATATCAGTGCATGCTATAAATGATATCATCTAATTTATCTTAAGTTTTAGTTTTATCATTTTATTTTTTCAATTTACACACAAATGTTGATTTCTAATGTTTTGAATAATCATTATGAACTTTTTTGGATTTTCCATGTTCACTGTTATGGAACTGTTATTTATCATTTGACCTGTATTTTTAAGCTTTACATTAATTAATTAATTAATTAATATTGTTGTATCTTTTACATTTTTAGCAGCAAATCATTAAACTAATGCTGTTACAGCTTTCAACAACAACTCATTTACTCAGATTGTAGACAATTAATTATCTGTAAACATTAAAGTCTGTTGCATGACTCTTAGCTTATCAGATCATGTTCAAACTATCACCACTTTCTGAAGCAACCAAGAGTATAATACTCCATTTTGGTGTAGATTTGATTCTGCCACAAGCAAACACATAACAGCAAACACATAGCAGTTGGATCACAATGTGAAGTTAAATTTTCTTGCTCAAGGTAATATCATGTAGCTAAGCTACAATTCAAATGCACAACCCTTGAGTAATGAGTCAAATACCTTAATCATTTTGACACTATCTTGGAAAACTGTAGATAAAACTTTGTTTCTATTTTTGTCTTTATTTTAGGGGTTTCGGACTCTTGAAGATTTAAGAACAAAGGCTAATCTAACCCATCAACAGAAGATTGGTTTAAAACATTATGATGACATTGCTGACAGAATGCCATGGGAAGAGGCAGGTGAAATTGAGAAATTTGTAAGTATTTAAATACAAGATAAACTGGCTAAATTCAGCTAAAGCCTGAAAAAATAAACCTTTTAAATAAACCAAACCCTTAATAAAACAGACCAAAATATATCAAACTCTGAATGAAACAAACCAAAATATCTCAAACCCTGAATAAAACAAACCAAAATATCTCAAACCCTGAATAAAACAAACTGAAATATATCAAACCCTGAATAAAACAGATCAAAATATATCAATCCCTGAATAAAACAGACCAAAATATATCAAACCTTGAATAAAACAGACCAAAATATATCAAACCCTGAATAAAACAGACCAAAATATATCAAACCTTGAATATAACAGATCAAAATATATCAAACCTTGAATAAAACAGATCAAAATATCTCAAATCCTGAAAAAAACAAACCGAAATATATCAAACCCTGAATAAAACAGATCAAAATATATCAAACCCTGAATAAAACAGACCAAAATATATCAAACCTTGAATAAAACAGATCAAAATATATCAAACCCTGAATAAAACAGACCAAAATATATCGAACCTTGAATAAAACAGATCAAAATATATCAAACCCTGAATAAAACAGACCAAAATATATCAAACCTTGAATAAAACAGATCAAAATATATCAAACCTTGAATAAAACAGATCAAAATATATCAAACCCCGAATAAAACAAACCAAAATATATCAAACCCTGAATGTAACAAACCAAAATATCTCAAACCCTGAATAAAACAAACTAAAATATCTCAAACCCTGAATAAAACAAACTGAAATATATCAAACCCTGAATAAAACAGATCAAAATATATCAAACCCTGAATAAAACAGACCAAAATATATCCAACCTTGAATAAAACAGATCAAAATATATCAAACCCTGAATAAAACAGACCAAAATATATCAAACCTTGAATAAAACAGATCAAAATATATCAAACCTTGAATAAAACAGATCAAAATATATCAAACCCTGAATAAAACAAACCAAAATATCTCAAACCCTGAATAAAACAAACTAAAATATCTCAAACCCTGAATAAAACAGATCAAAATATATCAAACCCTGAATAAAACAGACCAAAATATATCAAACCTTGAATAAAACAGATCAAAATATATCAAACCCTGAATAAAACAGACCAAAATATATCAAACCTTGAATAAAACAGATCAAAATATATCAAACCTTGAATAAAACAGATCATAATATATCAAACCCTGAATAAAAACATCAACATATATCAAACCTTGAATAATTCAGACCAAAATATATCAAACCTTAAATAAAAAAAAACAAAATATATCAAACTCTGAATAAAACAAACCAAAATCTATCAAACCTTGAATAAAACAAACCAAAATATATCAAACCCTGAATAAAACAGATCAAAATATATCAAACCTTGAATAAAACAGATCAAAATCTATCAAACCTTGAATAAAACAGATCAAAATCTATCAAACCTTGAATAAAACAAACCAAAATATACCGGTATCAAACCCTGAATAAAACAGATCAAAATATACCGGTATCAAACCTTGAATAAAACAGATCAAAATATATCAAACCTTGAATAAAACAGATCAAAATATATCAAACCCTGAATAAAACAGACCAAAATATATCAAACCTTGAATAAAACAAACCGAAATATATCAAACCCTGAATAAAACAGATCAAAATATATCAAACCTTGAATAAAACAGATCAAAATATATCAAACCCTTAACACAACAGATCAAAATATATCAAACATTGAATAAAACAGATCAAAATATATCAAACCTTGAATAAAACAGACCAAAATATATCAAACCTTGAATAAAACAGATCAAAATATATCAAACCCTGAATAAAACAGACCAAAATATATCCAACCTTGAATAAAACAGATCAAAATATATCAAACCCTGAATAAAACAAGCCAAAATATATCAAACCTTGAATAAAACAAACCAAAATATATCAAATCTTAAATAAAACATACCAAAATATATCAACTTCTGAATAAAACAAACCAAAATATATCAAACTCTGAATAAAACAAACCAAAATATATCAAACCCTGAATAAAACAAACCAAAATATATCAAACCTTGAATAAAACAAACCAAAATATATCAAACCTTGAATAAAACAAACCAGAATATCTCAAACCCTGAATAAAACAGATCAAAATATATCAAGCCTTGAATAAAACAGATCAAAATATATCAAACCCTGAATAAAACAGACCAAAATATATCAAACCCTGAATAAAACAGACCAAAATATATCAAACCTTGAATAAAACAGATCAAAATATATCAAACCCTGAATAAAACAAACCAAAATATATCAAACCTTGAATAAAACAGATCAAAATATATCAAACCTTGAATAAAACAAACCAAAATATATCAAACCCTGAATAAAACAGACCAAAATATATCAAATCTTGAATAAAACAAACCAAAATATATCAAATCTTGAATAAAACAAACAAGAATATATCAAACCTTGAATAAAACAGATCAAAAAATATCAAACCCTGAATAAAACAAACCAGAATATCTCAAACCCTGAATAAAACAGATCAAAATATATCAAATCTTGAATAAAACAGATCAAAATATATCAAATCTTCAATAATACTGACCAAAATATATCAAACCTTGAATAAAACAAACAAGTATATATCAAACCTTGAATAAAGCAAACCAAAATCTATCAAACCTTGAATAAAACAAACCAAAATATATCAAACCTTGAATAAAACAAACCAAAATATATCAAACCTTGAATAAAACAGATCAAAATATATCAAACCCTGAATAAAACAAACAAGAATATATCAAACCTTGAATAAAACAAACCAAAATATATCAAACTCTGAATAAAACAAACCAAAATATATCAAACCTTGAATAAAACAAACCAAAATATATCAAACCTTGAATAAAACAGACCAAATAAATCAAATCTTGAATAAAACAAACCAAAATTTATCAAACTCTAAATAAAACAAACCAAAATATATCAAACCCTGAATAAAACAAACCAAAATATATCAAACCTTGAATAAAACATATCAAAATATATCAAATCCTGAATTAAACAGATCAAAATATATCAAACCTTGAATAAAACAGACCAAATATATCAAATCTTGAATAAAACAAACCAAATATATCAACTTCTGAATAAAACAAACCAAAATATATCAAACTCTAAATAAAGCAAACCAAAATATATATAAACCCTGAATAAAACAAACCAAAATATATCAAACCTTGAATAAAACAGATCAAAATATATCAAATCCTGAATAAAACAGATCAAAATATATCAAACCTTGAATAAAACAGACCAAAATATATCAAATCTTGAATAAACAAAACAAAATATATCAAATCTTGAATAAACTAAAACCATGTAGAACCAATCTTTCAGAAAACTAAAACCCTGAATTAATGAAACCTACCTAAAACATTTTGAATATGAAGCCATGAATATACTTGTTTACTACAAAATCAAAACCTTTGATAAACAAAAACATATGCAAATCAAACCATGAATTTAATAAACCCTGAAAAGACAAAACTCAGAAAAACCAAATCTTCAATACAAAAAACCTGGACAAATCAATACACAATCAAGTCATTCATATACCAAAAGTCCTTAAAGAATCAAGCGTTGCTTGTACCATAAACTTAAACCCAAGATAAACCACAATATTAACAAAGAAAACCATAAATTATCAAACCTTGAATAAGCCAAAACCCTGAAAAAAAAATCCTAATTTAAAAAAAAGGGGGAGGGGACCCTCAAATTTGAGAAACCAAACATGAATAAAAAAATTAATTTAATCCAACTATGAATAAACCCTGGACCAAAATTCTTACTCATGAAGGTTTTATACCCAGCCAGATCAGGCACAAGACTTGAAAAATTTGGAATGATGTTCCTTTTTCAAGCATTCATTACTTAAATTGAAGGTCAAAACTTTTTTTTTTTTTTTTAAAAAAAAGTTGATTTAATGGAAGAAATTGTTTATGAAAATGTTCAAGTGAATAAAGATAATTGTTTTATATATAGGTAAGAGAGACTGCTGAATCAATTCCGGATGGTATAATTGCTCAGGGATGTGGTTCTTACAGAAGAAAAAAGTCGACTTGTGGTGATGTAGATGTTCTTGTTACACATCCTGATGGTAAATCACATCGAGGATTGTTTCACAAACTTCTCACAAAGTTAAAGGAAAAAGGTATGTTATTTTACTTTTATTATTATTCTCTCTCTCTCTCTCTCTCTCTCTCTCTCTCTCATATTTAAAAGCTAAATTGATGTTAAATTCTTTTTGTCATACCCCTTTATAAAAATAGCATACAAAGTACTTCTGCTTTCTCCGTCAGAGTTATTCAATTGAAAACTCAATTGATATTGAATTCTTCATGTCGTACCCCCTTAATGCACATAGCATACCAAAGATTGTTCCCCTAAATTCTCACAAACTTTAATTAAAGTTGAAGTAGTTTTCACCAGTAGCCCTCCCTTTTTTTCCACTTTGTCTGGCATTGGTCATTCAATGAAAATCTGAATCCATAATTGTGTTAAATATCCCAAATATCACACAAAGGATTGTTTCAAAAGTAAGCTTGAAGGGTAGATGCACTTTATTTGTTCTGGGAGATATTGCTCTGAGAGATATTGCATCTCAAGATTACATAAGCATTTAAAGGAAATGGCAGTTCTTCTACAAAAGTTTTTAGGTCATATTGTATAATGGTAAACCACTTTGTAGGGATATCTCTTAGTTCACATGGTGAAATTTTGTTTCAGATTTGTCTTATTTATAAACTCACAATAGATTTCCATGCTTCCTTTATCATTTATTTTAGAGTTACCTTGTTCAGACATTCAATTAAACATATATTGTGTCTACTGTCCCACTGTTTGCATTTTCTTTTTATGGGATGTGTCAAGCGAAAATTGTGCTTTTCTGTTTTTGTGACAATCTAAGAAAATAACATCATAAACCCCATGAATGGAAATATCTTTTGCCATAGTTATGATAGTTGTTATTTACAACTTTTATCTTAGAGTTAAGTATTGCTGTGAATACTTTTGGAAATTTACATATGAATTTTACAATTAAATAAAATTAGAATAGAATTGTAAATATCATGAAATATGATATGATTAACTTTGGAAGAGGATGACGTGACTTAGGATAACTCCTTAATTGTGAGGAAAAAAAATTCAAATGTTGGTACACATGGCATTAATCACGATTCTGTTTCCAATTTCCATCATATTAAATTTCATTTTTCACACAAAAAACGAAATTTACCTCATGTAGTATACATTTCATATATCAGATTACAAGTAATCCAAAACTGATTAGTTTATGAAGAAAACTTTTAAAATCAATTAAATAACACATGAGAATTGTTTTTTGCTTAAAGTCTTACATGTTTCACCCACATGAAAAGTACAAGGCATTGCCTTATCTGTAATTGTTTTATGAGAAAACTATAAGAAAATATCACTTTTGTGATCACCGTGGTAAATTTGATATTTTACAAAAAATGTGAGAAATAACCAGTAAAGCACTGTGTGTTATTTGATTGTCACCATGGTAACCTTTAGTAAGAAGCTGTTTGTTGACTATTCCTTGTTCAGTCCTCACAATCTAGTTATTTTTAATCAAATGAGATAAAACATATAATTAGTATTTGGTGCCGTGACCAGGATTTCATTATATCTTTTTTATATTAAGTACAGTTGTAACAAATTTTATATAGAAAAACACAACACATTTTTATAAATATGTTTGTATTTACATCATAATTTATCCTTACTGAGTGAGTGAAGAATGAACAGATATTTTTATTGATCTAAAGATCCAGGGTCAAAAGTCTTGTTTTTAATTACAACATCATGCCTCCAAGACTATTACACCCATTTTTGGAACTGTGTCCAACTGTGTGAAATCAGAAAAACATGCATTACTAAATGAATATTTTTAAGAAAAAAATATATAGAAAACAATACACGGCAGAGATGTTAAAGTTAAAATTTCATACTGAATAATTAAATTTATTTTAATTGAAAACAAGAGTTTGAGAAAGAATACAGATTTTAAACCCCAAGAAAGGATACATTTTGCCCCCGATTTAGCAGACTGTCAGCCCCTTTTTATTAATGTTCTGTGTATGTCATATTAATCTTCTGGGTATATCATATTCATGTTCTGGGACTTTGTCATATTAATGTTCTAGGTATGTCATATTTGCTTATAAACTTTTAAACTTATGTTAATAAATTTTCTTTAAGCAGAATAAATTAGTCGATTTTACAAAAGTTCAAATCTGCCAAAGTTGCTGAAAAGATTCATTGTGAATATAATAAATGTTTAAAAGTGATTTGTATTGAAGAAATAACTATTTTAAATAATTTATTTGTAATAATGAAATTATTGGTTATTTTAAATTAGAAATTTCATTCAATTTGTTTGTATATACAAAATATTTAATAAGTTTTTTTCAAATTACAAATTTATATTTACAGAATACTGAATTGGTTATTTCAAATTACTCATATTTAATTGATTTTCCGATTTTATTTTTCAAAATGATTAATTATGTCATAAATAGGTAGTGTGGGTAGTAATTTGAAATGTCAAATTGAGTATCCATAAATGCAAAAAATAATGAGCATTTATTGTTATTGAAAATGGATATTGTTGGCACTCTGCCCACAGAGAGCATTTTTATGGCTAGAAAATTATCATTGATGGAGGTGAAGTATTTCAACAATAAACAATATTGTTTCCATACAGGTTGATGATTTTTTCACTCTGATCTAAGAGAAGTCATGAAGAAAATTTATATTGATGCTTGTAATTGCTTTCTAAGATTGCATCTTATAAATATGTTGAAAGAATTAAATCTTTTGTCATCTTGATTTTTTAATTATTATTTTTTTTTTTTTTATTTTTTTTTTTTTTTTTTTTTTTTTTTGTAAAAACCTTGGTTTTTAACAGGTTTTACTTGTATTTTGTCACGTCCATCTGTCTGATATGGATTTATTAGAGATATTATTGTCAATAATATCATATTTATCTCATGTAAACATGCTATAATCTGCTATATGGAACATTTATGGTAGATAATTACTATCTTTGTGTGGACCATGCAGAGTAAATCAATGCTTAATTGACAATTTTACTTAATTGGAAATCATCGTGGTGATATCGTGAGTCTGTTTATATAAAGCATGTACAGCAAAATCTATTTTAATGATGTCCACCTGTCCATTAAGACCTCTGCTTTAAAGTCCCACTAATTTGTACTTTAACCAGAAAATAACCTCTACATAAAGACCACCAGTTTGTGTAATATAAAGTCATTTTTGGAGGTCAAGAAGATGGTTTTTAATTACAGGTTTTATTGTAATTTTCAATTACAAAATATACACAGTACTGTTTAAGATTACTTATTATAAAACTCAAATCTTTGTATTAATTTGATTAATGGCGTTTCCAACCCAGTCAAGATTTTTCACTTATTTTGAGACTTTTGACGAATGTTGAAGGAAACCGAGTTTCCGCACAAAGCCACAGACCTTTGGCAGGCAAGGGACAAACACTCTCACACTAGCACCCATTTCTTGCTTGATAAAGCAACATTTTAAGATTTTCACTCTGGATATTGCCGACATTTTGACTCATTTCTTGTTAATGAGTTAATTTTTTTCTAAATTTTCTGGAATAATATAGCAAAAATAATTTTACCTTCTTGTACATATTATATTATATTTATAAACTCTTCGGGTGCATGTTTATTAACACTAATGACTTATTGCATTAAAGTTAACACTTCTTTCATAAATTCAAATTTACATGGTCACTCATGTAAGAGTTTGATGAATTAATGGTGTTTTGTGCCCCAGTCAAGATTCGTTCACTTTTATCGATCACTGAGTCAGTTTTTGGATGGTGTAGGAAAACCAGAGTGCCCGCCCGGAGAAAACTACATACTTTTGACAAAGGAATATAGATCTTAAGTATTAAAAATAGACATTCTTACGATTTGTATGACCCTGATCAAAAACAACATTATTTTGAATAAGAATGACGTGTAAATTGCATTTAAAGAAATATTGGGACGGTTTGAACCCAACAATGTGTCTAAATCGGATATTATGGTCATTGAATCCTTTGCCCAGGATTAATATGTTTTAGATTTTTTATGGGTTAGTGGCTAAAGCTCACCAACAGATTACATCGCCTCTCGCTGTCTAGGTTTGGGAACAGATTCTAGTCTGTAGAAATTTGCCAGTTTACTTGCCGAAGGACGATGGTTTTTCTCTGGGCCTTCTGAGTTACTTCACGATCCCTCAACTGGCCTCCATATATATATAATAAAAATCTTGACAAGATGGCAAAACACCTTTCATCCACTCAGAAAATTTAATTTTTTATCTAATGTCTCATGTTCATTGTGATCGCATATTTTTTAACACTGCTAACACTAACCATTTGCATAACATGTTAATTGGTATCCCTTGATCTAAAATACCAAAATTCAAGGCCCTTGGAGCATTGTCTGTTCAGTTATAAGTGGTTTCTATTAGGTAAATAACATATTGATTGTTATTGTTCTTAAGAGTTCACCAACTCCATCATGCTGCTAAAATGTCATCGATTTGCATTAACCAAATAAATAAATAAAATAATAATGGTTAAGAAATTTATTATTATTATTATTATTATTATTATTATTTGTGAATGTGACGAGCATCATAGCAGACAAACTGTAGCCAAATTGCAAAAAAAGGTTTCAAAACTCACTATATCTAGAATATTTGATTTCAATCAACCGCTTTGCCTCATTTGTTAATATGATCATCAGTAACCATGAAAACTATATCAACATCTCATTAATATCAACCAGTAAGGGTTTAAAAAAGTCACTGACAAAAAATTTAACAGATTTTTATGTTGAATAATCCTCCTCCTAACTTTACACATTCTTTATTAAACGTACATATACAAGCTTGTTGCTTCACTTCTAGCAGCCAATCTTATTTTGCGTCAGATGTATAAGTAGGGACTAATGATCGCGTGTCTTTCTTTCGTAATAACATTTGAGTATTTAAATGAAGGATTTCTAACAAGCTAATACCAGTAAGTAGGGGATTATAATGGTAGTTGGCTTGTGTTAATGACCTTTGATCACCATGGTAAATTTGATAATGTCAGTTCAGCAGTGACACAAGTTTGTAGCTTTTGTACGTAGGAGCATGACGTTGTCAACGTCAAAACCAGTGTGAGATGTAGGGGTAATAATATACAAGACTGTGAATAACTCTCTGGTCATTGCATGGAATGTTAAAAACTATTATAAAGTTGAGGGGTCTGAAAAATATTTGATGAACAATTATCATTTATAACCAAATAGCTTACAATCTCCGATTTCATTTGTTCATCTAGTCAATTACATAAAGTGCAACATTTCAAGATAAAAATGCTCAAAATCCCTTATAAAATACTGGTAGTTAACAGTTGATGAATTTAAATTATGTAGACTCATAAGATCTAAAGCATTGTGGGTATAACAGACATGTATTTGTTACTTTAGTTTATGTAAGGCGGCGTGTTTTGTTTATAGTAATAAGATTAAAAGGTTTGTTTTTTATTTTAGTGACAAGTTGTTCATAATAAAACAAATAACATGCCGACAGAAATATAGAATTTAAAAAATGCATATTACATGTCTTTGAGTTATGGTCTCGAGTTACTGAAACCTGCGTAATACATTTATAGTATTATGCTTTGGTACATAAGATTGTGTAGGAACAACTCGTCCCTAAACAGGTCTTGGTCATGTTGTCCTTAGGACAAGTTGTCACCAAGAAAAGATAAAAGATATGTTTTGTTTCTACCAATTTAACGAGAAATATTTACACTAATTTTATAAACAATGACAAGCTATAGTAACAAGACAATGGTATGACGTTTTAAACAAATTCGGTTAAACACACTCTATGTAATTTGTTATTGGTGGAACGGTTACTTGATTTTGATAAATGAGTTATGATAAACAATGCTATAAGGTATACGGTTTATAAATGTTTATAGATGTAGTTCGATCATATCGGGTCAAATAAAAATATTTTCTGCTCATCAAAGCATAAAAGCTAGTTATATCTCTAGTATAGAGACACAATAACTTATTAAATTATTTCGTTATTTGTCATAAGGTTAAAACAGTGTCGAATAATTGACGTCATTGGTTAAGTAACGGTCATTTATAAAGTGTTTATCGAGCAGATTTTTGTGCCTGTAATTAATTGATATGTAACACGCATCGACTCATCATTAATTCTTATTAACATCTGGTCATTGTGATGAGTCTTTATACATTTCTACTTCTTTACACTTAAGACGGCTCGCATTCTTACATTTGCTGATCTCGCACTAAACCCGTCTAATCTAGCCATAATTCATCGAATCGGTGACATCATAAGTCAAGAAATCTAAGATTTATATATACAAGCATCATACAAACATGTGCTAAAAGTCGGTGATCTTGTCGCTTCTTAAAGCGGTATGAAAGCAGCAAAACGAGTAATCCTCATAATATTTACAATTTGTCATAGATTAAAAGTCCACTGTTGTTTAACAATGACGTCATTACAGAAAAAATACTTATTTTCAATTAATCGTCGTACATCTTCATATACATTGGTACCTCAGTGACCGTCGATTTTCTTGCCAGATACTACTGTTCAATTTTTGCCACGTTGTGGTGAATTTTCAAAGAGAGGCCTTTTTACCGTTTTCGGATACAACTGGTTTGACCGCATGTTAAAACATTTCTTCTTTGATTGACCTTTAATGGATTGTCTTAAGCGTGGTGTAATTGTGACAAAATCACAGCGTTCATTTGTCTGTAGATCTTTAGCCTTTGGATAGCTTTATTAACATTTAATTTGAAAGTGTCTAAGATGAACATCTCCAATCAAACATGACTTGATATAGGTTGACATTTTCTGTGGCCTTTTTGCGAAGATTTCTTTTAGAACCATCTTCTTAATATTTAACAAGAACAAGGCATAGATCTGTCAATCGGATTTCAAATGGAGGAAAATCCAAGGTCACACACTCGGCATAATTTCGGCAATCTATTATAATTTGGAAGTTTGTGTGATCATTGACGTCATTGGTCAAGTAATGACCATATATTTTTCGTTTATCTTGATAGCTTTGAGTGTTAAGTTGTCTATGTAATCATTCATCAAAAGAACACGTGTATTTCTTGATATATTGCCACTTCTCCGTCGAAACATTGACCCAAGGATAGCCTTGTCCGCCGTCGATAACCTAGTGACCGTTGAAATGTGTTACGGCGTCTGTAAAATCTAAAGTGGTTAAGGTTTTTGTTTTTAGAAATAAGCTACGTTTTGTCAAATACAAATTTGCGACAAGTTCGAGTGCTTTTGAACGCATTGAATCGTCATTAGCAGAAAGACAAATGCTATACATTTGCTCAATATTGCGTACCAAATGCCCTTATATCTAAGATGATTAATTGCAATGCACTGACAGGCAACAATATGCAGCCAATGAACCAATAAAGAAATTAGACAGCCAATGACGTTATAACTATGTAACTGTTTGTTGTGTTTTATTGTAATGAAGGATATGCACATTTAAATATATTGTTCTCTGGACTTTTAAACGTGTGTATTTCGTCCCCGTTAATAACCCAATGACCGCAATATATACCATTGTTCTAGGTTATAGTATGTGACCAGATATGAAATATCTTGGTGACGAAACACTTAAGTGTTCATTGGGGAAATGTTAATGTGTGAATGAGGACAAGCAGTTTATAAAAAAACAATATGGTCACCAACCAGCGTGTCTCAGTTACAAAATGCATGTACGTTCAAAGAGCTATTTCAGAAACTTTTAAAATATGATTCTCTTTGGAATAAATATGACCACGAAAGTTTTAAACATAGAAATGTGTTAAAAAACCGCTAGTTATGAAAATGGGATCCATAACTAAATGCCCTTCAAAAATGCGTGAACCATACCACCGGACCCCATTTTGTTGTTTTTCCGTGTCGTCCAAAAAAGGAAGTAGAGTAATAACTTTGTACTCTCCAGTCAAGATTCTTGCTCTTTTATCGTGACAGTCATTTTTAAAATAAATGGAGGTAAACCGGAGAAAACTACCGATCTTTTGCAAGCAAACTGACTAACTTTCTCGCTCTTTGGTCTCTTACAAGTTGTCCCTCCCCCGCCTTTATGTGAGGAGTTATATATTCAGCTATCTCAATATTATCACGATTTTATATAATGTCTCAGCTTTTATTCTTTTCTTTATTTGTTTGTTTCATCTTGTTGTTGTTTGATTCGGCTTTTTTTATTTAATTACCAAAAAATTGTTACATTTCCTATCATTTATAAGGTTTTTTTTAATTTTCTGAATGAAATATTAATAAAATATTTAAAAAATCAAAACTTTGAACATTTGAACCAAAACAAAAGAGTACGATTTATATATTAAAAACACTTTACATTTGTGATTTAGTTTTTCATCTATTCGTCTGTCGGAAATGACTTTTCAGAAATAGAACCGTTATAAATGATAAATTTTGTCAATCCTTCCTTACATGGTTATGTGAGTTTTGTGTTTTATTATGATTGGATTTTTGTAAGATATCATTCTCTATTTTCTTACTTTATTCTGAATTTAAAATAATAAATATCTAGTAGAACTTCCATAATATCCTTTCTTAGAAAAAAGAACAACAACAACTTTAAACATTGGTTTTCCTCCTGTCATGTGCAGAATTCTAAATTTTTACAAAAAGACATATTCAAAATTCTGCACATGGCAATTAATTGTCTAAATGTGCTAGTTTCGAATTGCATTATTTCATAAAAATTCCAAAGTGTCACATAACACTTCTGTTATGTTCTTTTGAATGAAATAAATCATTTGCCCAAAATCTGTTCAAAATAAAAAAAATATGGTCAAAAAATGAACTCCAGTGCACTAAAAATGCAATGTTCCCCAGATAGTTATACAAATGTTAGATGTCAATAGTATAAAAGTAAAAGCACCTTTGTAGTAAACCATAGAATATTTTCAAAACTTTCCGACTGTATATGTCCACCATCACTCACGTACCAAACACCTGTTGACCCCAAATGTCTTGAAATTGGTCAATTGGAATAAACTTAATAACGAAGAGAACTTATATTATTTTTTAACAGATGTACACAGTGGGAGATTTTAATTACATTGAAGTCTGGAGAAAAAACACCGATCTTTAGTAACTTTCTAAGCGAAATTACACTAGGATCTGCCCTGGGAGAAATCGAACCTAGCAACCCGTAAACCGGACATAGAATACTCCGTCCTGTTTTGAGAGAAAAACAATTCCTAAGTCGTCAAACTTTTCCCCCAACCAATCCACACCGGTTAATTAATGTAAAAATATTAAATGTAAATATGTTTATGTAGCTTGTAGGCAAACACACTCTTTTTTTTCACGGAAGAAAGATATATGAATATTAATGTGTTCCATTGACAAAACACACGTAATCTTTTTCTTAAGGCTTTTTTAAAATTAAAAAATCATGTTAATAGCGGAACGCCTCAATATCGGAGAACGTAAACTGGCTTGCAAGTACATATAACTTAGTATCACCACAGTTACTCACGTGTGTGCATTTTCATAGATTAATTAAATTTTTCGTCTTTCTTTTAAATTGGAGAAAAGGATAAACATTTTGGGTATATAAAAAATAACAAAAATATGTTTAAAATATAAGAAAAATTACCGTAATTGTAATTAGGTATGGTTTTCTTTTAACGGAGATCATAAGTAATTTATCCCTGAAAGAAAGGATAAGAGGGTTAACGGTTCCATGTATTGTGTGCTAAGGTTGGATTTAATTATCCTAATTGATTTCCCTCTTTGAGAACAACATGTGCTTCTTTTACACGTGTCCATGGTCCTTAAAATATACAGTTCATTGTTAAAGGTCTGGGTAACTCGTAGGTACATTGTATTTGATATATGTAATCCTGAGATCACTCAGTTACCTGGACCTAAGCCGTTGCCTAATAAGATGCATGAACTGCTTTACAAGGTTGTTGCAAAACAAACGACTTTTGTCAGGATCTATCAAAAAATGTAATCTCTTAAATATGAAGCAGGTCGATCTTTTCTTTTTCCTAATTGGATGATTAGTATTTTACTGTAACTGTTTGTTTGGCTGTTGTTGTCTGTGGTGTCATTGTTTTTTCATAGTTTCCATTCCATTAAATGGTCAAAGTTTCAAAAACATGCTTTAAACCTTCAAATATGATAATGTCATCATAATACTAACACAAAATCAAATTTATTTGACCTAGAATTCTGCTAAATTGAGGAACTGCAAATTTAATCTCTAATGGAATATTATACGGCGTAACAATACCTTCACGAATGCATTATTATGAAGAAATAAAATAAAAACATAATGAAGAATAAAACAAACCAAATGTGACACAATGAAGATAGACGTAATGAAGAAATAAACAAACAAACAAAAAAAAAAATAATGCAACACAATGAAAAAATAAAACAAAATAAAAACAGTGTGAACCAGCCTTGAGACCAGCCTGGAAGTTAAATCGCAGATTTTAAAAAGCATAAATACAATTAATTTATGAAACAGTGAAAATTTAAAATAAACAAATTAAATCGAGAGACTCAAGCTTTCTTTTATGATAATAACATTCGGGTTTTTTATGTTTTAAATGCATTGTGTCATAAAAGTAGCACAAGGCAATTCAAAAACAAAGAAACGGCTTCGAAGTAAATATCTTTCCCCACAATCAACAATATCTTGAGTATTTTACTTATTTTATATGCGACACCCACACACATACCAAATTATGAAAAACATTTTTAAAAAATACAAAAAACATTGTATATGACTGAATTAGTATACTAGTAATTACTTATAATTATTTTATTGTTCGCAATTTAACTATAAAGGACAGCACGTAAACCAGTTATTATGTTTTATTTTATTAAAAATTCAAGACTTTCACGCACATTAACAATTTTCTGTTTTTTTTTTTTTTTTTTTTTTTTTTTTTTTTTTTTTTTTTTTTTTTTTTTTTTTTCCTTCTAAAAATATATTTTTTTAAAACGTACAATCACGATCCGTGAGATTCATTTTCTAAAATTTCACTCCTATTAGCTGTAAATAAACGGAATCCTCTAACGGGTTGATCAATGTTTACCGATGATTATTATGAGCTTGGAGAATGCGCACGGATGAACGAGGACTCCAATGTACCGAATGACAAATTTTATTAATTGTCCGTCATTAATATCCAGATGTAATCGCAATGGTGTCATGTATCCCTTACTTAGTCACAAATGACAAATTCAATGAAGTTCTATGTTTAATTCATCGTTTTTCACCGTTTTGAAAGTTGTGTTAAAATGGCCCGATTTTTTATGACGTAATAATGTTCTAAAATCAGATCCCATAGGCTACATCTCGCTGGGAAATTACTCTTATTTCTGTATTTAATCAAGCTTTTATCGTTGAACCAAATGTAACATTGTTGATAAGGAACAACATTAATTAGATCAGCACCGTTTTAATTTTTATTTCCCAGGAAAACTTGATGCAGCTTTAACATCGTGTTCTGAAACACAAACTCAAACTGAAAAAAAATGATTTTCCCGAGTTGTATCCGAACCTAGATGTTGAGAGGCGGTGTGATCGGATATAAAGGTGTGCTTTAGACAATTCTGCCACCACTGAGGATCAATATATAAAAAAATGTACCTAATGTCGTCATAAACGTTTATACATTTAAAAAAAAACACATCGTTTTTATAACTTACATCATTAACACAACCTAAAGCCATAACCTTAATTGATCTTAGACGGGGTACATTGATTATTCCGTTTATGTTTACAATAGGTTTTAATTCTATTATCAATAAATACGATTTTGCAATCATTTTCATTGGCAGTTCAAAGTCGGTGGTTTCATAACTTGTGATTTCAGTTCTTTTATGCCGTTCGTTTAATACACTCTTTTAAGTTGTTTTTACCACAATCTAGTTCAAAGCTCTGAAATTTAGCCAATATATTGTGAACAAACGTATAAGTACAATGAAGTGTAATTTGATATGATATAGTATTTTACTGACGTATGCTGTGATATTAACTGTAAATTGAAACCTTATAGACCTAAAGACAACCTTGATCGACGCAAAGGTGAGACATTAATGTACATTATTTATAATAAAGAGATACAGTAAAATATATTGGGGATTTCAGTATATACGTATTAATTGACCTACATTAATTTGATTCTCATATTTTGCCGTAAGGTATATGTCACATGTCTGGCATTTTTGTTTGTTCGTAATTTTTTCTGTCCAAAAATGGTTGGTTTTGTGTTTGTGTGCGGTTGATTATGTAAGTCTGGCCGATCTGAAAGTTTGGTTTCAGTTAATGACTTGTCTACTGGTTGGTTGTGTTTGTCTGTCTGATCTGAACGTTTGGTTTCAGTTGATGAGTTGTCTACTGGTTGGTTGTGTTTGTCCGGCTGATCTGAAAGTTTGGTTTCAGTTGATGAGTTGTCTACTGGTTGGTTGTGTTTGTCTGTCTGATCGGAACGTTTGGTTTCAGTTGATGAGCTGTCTACTGGTTGGTTGTGTTTGTTTGTCTGATCTGAACGTTTGGTTTCAGTTGATGAGCTGTCTACTGGTTGGTTGTGTTTGTCTGTCTGATTTGAACGTTTGGTTTCAGTTGATGAGTTGTCTACTGGCTGGTTGTTTTATCTGTCTGATCTGAACGTTTGGTTTCAGTTGATGAGGTGTCTACTGGTTGATTGTGTTTGTCCGGCTGATTTGAACCTTTCAAGGGTTTCAGTTGATAAGATGTCTACTGGTTGGTTGTGTTTGTCCGGCTGATCTGAACCTTTCAAGGGTTTCAGTTGATGAGCTGTCTACTGGTTGGTTGTGTTTGTCTGTCTGATCTGAACGTTTCATTTCAGTTGATGAGATGTCTACTGGTTGGTTGTGTTTGTCTGTCTGATTTGAACGTTTGGTTTCAGTTGATGAGCTGTCTACTGGTTGGTTGTGTTTGTCTGTCTGATTTGAACGTTTGGTTTTAGTTGATGAGTTGTCTATTGGTTGGTTGTGTTTGTGCGGCTGATCTGAACGTTTGGTTTCAGTTGATGAGCTGTCTACTGGTTGGTTGTGTTTGTCTGTCTGATCTGAACGTTTGGTTTCAGTTGATGAGTTGTCTATTGGTTGGTTGTGTTTGTCCGGCTGATCTGAACGTTTGGTTTCAGTTGATGAGCTGTCTACTGGTTGGTTGTGTTTGTCTGTCTGATCTCAACGTTTGGTTTCAGTTGATGAGTTGTCTACTGGTTGGTTGTGTTTGTCTGTCTTATTTGAACGTTGGTTTCAGTTGATGAGCTGTCTACTCGTTGGTTGTGTTTGTCTGTCTGATTTGAACGTTTGGTTTCAGTTGATTAGTTTTCTATTGGTTGGTTGTGTTTGTCCGGCTGAACTGAACGTTTGGTTTCAGTTGATGAGCTGTCTGCTGGTTGGTTGTGTTTGTCTGTCTGATCTGAACGTTTGGTTTCAGTTGATGAGTTGTCTATTGGTTGGTTGTGTTTGTCCGGCTGATCTGAACGTTTGGTTTCAGTTGATGAGTTGTCTACTGGCTGGTTGTGTTTGTCCGGCTGATCTGAACGTTTGGTTTCAGTTGATGAGTTGTCTACTGGTTGATTGTGTTTGTCCGGCTGATTTGAACCTTTCAAGGGTTTCAGTTGATGAGATGTCTACTGGTTGGTTGTGTTTGTCCGGCTGATCTGAACCTTTCAAGGGTTTCAGTTGATAAGTTGTCTGCAGGTTGGTTGTGTTTGATTTGTTGATCAGTTGAAAGGTTGTTAACTGGTCTGTTTCGGTTAAAAAACTTGATTTTCTGTGGTTGTTTGTTAATGTTTGACTGGTTGATATAAAACGGTTAATGTTTGACTGGTTGATATAAAACGGTTAATGTTTGACTGGTTGACATAAAACGGTTAATGTTTGACTGGTTGATATAAAACGGTTAATGTTTGACCGGTTGATATAAAACGGTTAATGTTTGACCGGTTGATATAAAACGGTTAATGTTTGACCGGTTGAAATAAAACGGTAAATGTTTGACTGGTTGATATAAAACGGTTAATGTTTGACCGGTTGATATAAAACGGTTAATGTTTGACTGGTTGATATAAAACGGTCAATGTTTGACTGGTTGATATAAAACGGTTGGTTGCAGTTGACAAATTTGACTATGGTTACTTTGCTTTTTTGTAGGCTTGTTTTGGTTCAGGGATTTGATTTATATTTTCAAAGTAGCATCTGCAATTTCACCCATTTGTGATTCATGTTACAATTTCGTGTACTATATGAGTTTTTTCAGGCTTCAGTTGCTAGTAATTACTGTAGTAATTACGATTTGGTTTACAATTAACCATAAATGTGCCTTGTTCAACTTGAGGGCTTAACAAGAGCATAACTGATAACGATCAACCCGTTTAGCGATCGCTAGCCGATTCCTAAGAAACCAAAATTTACTTATACATATGCAATGTATTTAAGAGATTAGATGTATAATACTGACACCACCAGTACATGACCATCACAGGATCTTTGATTTATTTGCTGATAGACTGGACATGTACATCAAGACTTTCATCAATCTTCAGGTATCCTGGTTACACATAAGCATTACTGTAAGGTACATTGCTGAAGATGGGCTTTTTCTTAGAACATTTGAAAAGTTATTTTAATTCGGATATGATAAATTTTAATAGTACAGTAGCGACTTATACCAACTTATAGCAACTTACATTAAACTGCATGGTTGTCCACTTCATTTTGGTGAAAAAGGGTATTGTACTGAAATTTTTAAAACCACAAACTAAATATTATATAAACTTCAGAAATGGTTATTAACTAAGTTTATCGCCTTTTAGATTTGATAATATTAGATCTACGTATTGTATATTTCTGTATTAGTTTATCAAATCTTTAAAGACGATTATAGTTTTTCATACTTACTTATGGTTCTGATATGTACTCTGTATGGTCAAGGTTTACCAGAATAATACAACATTCTATTACACGCATAAAACAACAGATAAACGAACTGTAATTGTGATAAAGCCGAATGTCATAAAACGCCAAATTATATAACAGAACATATCAAATTATTTCATTATTATTATTATGATTCCCCACCCAAAGGTGGGGAATCATATTGTTTTTGTTCTGTTTCTTCTTCTTCTTCTTCTTATTATTATTATTATTATTATTTTTATAATTTTTTTTTTCCTTAAAATTGTCCGGTGCAGAACTCGGAAACGGTATGATGGGTTTCGATGAAATTTGGTACCAACAATCTGCTATCTTGGTAGATATTGTTAAATGATCCAATTTTTTTCTATCTAGACGGCTCAGCGGTCTGTGCGTGTAAATTGCGTAATTTAATACCAAACATTTTTCTGTCCAATACGTACAAAGAGAGATAACTCTTACAGAATCTTCTTCTTTCTTCTTCAGTTTCTCAGATATATGAGCGCCCGATAAAAATGGGTAATCTGAATTAATGTATAAAGTTAAGCACTAAACAAAAATGATTGAATGTTAATGAACTACATGTTAATTAAGTGACTAACCTCTTTCTCACATACAGAATTTGTTCTTAATAAATTCTCAGTTACTATGTATTAAATTGTTAAAAATATATCAAATTTTTATCAGCACTGCCAAACAAGTTAAACGCATCATTCAATCTCGTTCAAAATTTTAGGATAGGTTCCTGCACCATTAAAGTTTTTACATCCATGTGTATTTATTGGGGGAGGGACAGGAAGATGGGGTCTTAAAAACAAAAATCACCAATTTTTCCTTAAACACTTTGCAGTGTGCTATAAAACCATATATAGGGCTTTGTCATAACTTTTAAACTGTTGAGATCCCCACCCCTAAAGTATATATTTTCTGGTTCCTAATGATAAAATGAAAAGAATGACACTAATCAAAGACACCTAAGGTCCTTTCCCACTGAAGGGTAGGGCTGGGTGGTGCTAAGTTAATTTTAAACTATTGAAATCCCCACCCCTTATTTATGTATTTTCTGGTTCCTTATGAAAAGTTGAATAGAGTGATATTAATAAAGGGCACCTAAGGTCATTTCCCACTGTGGGTGGTGCTATGTACATGTATAGCTTTTAAATAGTTAAAATCCCTTCCACTCATCTGTATATTTTCTTGTTCATTATGGACTTTTGAAAAGAGTGATAAAAACCTCCACGAAATCATTTTCAAGAGAGGGTAGGGGTGGGAAGCCAGAATTCTTAACACCCACCCTCAGTCAAGAAACACTATCTTATGGCATACTTGATTTCATTTCTTAAGGCAAGTTTACAGGATTAAATTCCTATTCAAAGAATTGTAAACAAATTCAATAGCATTATTACATGTTTTAATATGGATAATTGCTTTAATCTCTTTGTCAATTATCCATTAATATGTAGGTGATGGCTACTTCACAGTCATGACACACGTCATCAAATTTGTTGGTTAAACACCTCACAGTTCGTGAAATAGATTTGCTATCAATCAAAGTTGAATACCTGTCCAATCAAAATACACCAGCTTATAGAATTGCCAATTTAATGGATAGGACCTATGTCAGAAGACAGAACGCATGATTCTGATCTATTAAACTTGTATAATTTACATACATTTCGAATTATAAATTTATACATGCAGATTCGGACTCCCGTGATCAATTGGTTTCTTTTAACAAAAAACATTGTTGCAACAATGGGGTATGAGGGAATGAAAATATATATTAAAATGAATACTACTCGAATTATAATTGTACAATTTGATGTTAACTTTAAATTTACTTGTTTTCCGCCCTTTCTCTTAGTCAGCTTTCGATTACTAGTAATGGATACTATCAATCCATCTCGAGATCAATCCATCAACAGGTGTATATTTTAGACAATATATAGATTATGGATGGTGGGGAATCATACGTAACTGGTATCCCAGTTACAATCTCTAGTTATTATTATTATTATTATTATTATTATTATTATTATAAATTTCCACGCTTTTGTCGGAAACTAAACTTTCTATGTATACTTATGTAGATGAACATCTTCAATAAAATCGGGGAGGGGGCCAGTGGTCAAGTGGTCTGTGATTTGAAACCCAGCGCTTGTCACTGTCTAGGATTCTTTCCTTCTTGGTAGATTCTAGTGTTATATATCATTATTTAATTGTATTTCATGATTAAATTCAAAATGATATATGGCACAAGTATGAGAAGTTAGTTAGTTCTTGCTAAAGGTCGGTTGTTTTTTCGAGTACTTCCGTTTCCTGTAACATCAACGACCTGACTGTGTCGATATAAGTGAAAAATGGAACGAAAACATCATTACTCTCTCCACAACTTAAATCGAACTAATTAATCTTTTTTAGATGCTTAGTTATTCGTTAAATTGTATAAAGGAAGTAAAATTAAGTCAATTGACTATCGTTCTCACTCTAGGATTTGTCTAGAAATCATTTATAACATGATGTAATCGTTGCATCATTTCTTAAAAGGAAGTAAATTCATCGAATAAATTGACATTTTATCTTAATTAAAGTCACATAATTTAAAAGTTAATGGATGTTTAAAAACGATTACAAAGTTTGAAACGTAAAACGTAAATGTACTTTTTGTGAGGGTAATTTATTGATCGCAGACGGGGTACGTTGATTATACTGTTCTTGTTGTATACAATAGTTACAATTTCAATTAAATATCAATGAGTACGATTTTGACATCATTTTCAGCGACAGTTCAAAGTCGTTGGTCTTATAACCTGTGATTTCCGTTCTCCTCTGTCGTTTGTTCAATGCATCTTGTCCAGGTAATTGTGACTACAATCTAGTTTACATATTAAGATGAGAACTCTAGCAGTATTTGTATAAAAATAAAGAACTGATTTTTTATCATGAACAAAACGTATTCATAAGTATTGTAATTTGACAATATAATATAATAATATACTGACGTATGCTGTGATATTAACTGTAAATTGAAACCTTATTGAACTATATTCAACCTTGATCGAAACAAAGGTGAGACATTTATGTGCTTCATTAATGATATAGAGATAAAGTTACATATATTGGGGGATTTCAGTGTATATACGTATTAATTGACCTACATTAATTTGGCTTTTTTTGCTAACTCTGTTATGCTCTGTTCAACTTGATCTTGTTTTAATCAAGACCGTACCTAATATCGACCTATAAAGGTATATTGTGCGGGTTCTCGAGAATACGTTGCTAACAAATTGCTGCGAAAACAATTTTCACTTATACATATTTATTTAATCTTCGAAAAGAATTTTAAAAAGTTTGACACCACAACAGCGTGTTTACAACGCGCTCTTGAATTTATTTGTTGATATGCGTTGGACGTGTTCATCAAAGGCATTTTCAATGACCTTGTTACACATAGCATCGTCTTTTTCTGAATTAATTTTAAAAAGGATTTGTTTTAAATCGGATATAATAAATTTAAATGGTACAGTAGCAACTGTAAACAAATTTAAATCAGAATAAAAAACACGTAGCAAAATGTGGTAAGAACACGTCATATTACGTGGAAAGAACACGTTACATAATGTGTAAGGAACTCATCACATAATGTGGTAAGAACACGTCACATAGTGTGGCAAGTACATGTCACATAGTGTGGTAAGTACACGTCCCATAGTGTGGTAAGTACACGTCCCATAGTGTGGTTAGTACACGTCACATAGTGTGGCAAGTACATGTCACATAGTGTGGTAAGTACACGTCCCATAGTGTGGTAAATACACGTCACATAGTGTGTTAGGAACTCATCACATAATGTGGTAAGTACACGTCACATAGTGTGGTAAGTACACGTCACATAGTGTGTTAGGAACTCATCACATAATGTGGTAAGTACACGTAACATTATGTGTTAGGAACTCATCACATAATGTGGTAAGAACACGAAACATTATGTGTCAAGTACACGTCACATAATGTGGTAACTACACGTCCCATAGTGTGGTAAGTACACGTCCCATAGTGTGGTTAGTACACGTCCCATAGTGTGGTAAGTACACGTCACATAGTGTGTTAGGAACTCATCACATAATGTGGTAAGAACACGTCACACAGTGTGGCAAGTACATGTCACATAGTGTGGTAAGTACACGTCCCATAGTGTGGTTAGTACACGTCCCATAGTGTGGTAAGTACACGTCACATAGTGTGTTAGGAACTCATCACATAATGTGGTAAGTACACGTCACATAGTGTGGCAAGTACATGTCACATAGTGTGGTAAGTACACGTCCCATAGTGTGGTAAGTACACGTCCCATAGTGTGGTTAGTACACGTCACATAGTGTGTTAGGAGCTCATCACATAATGTGGTAAGTACACGTCACATAGTGTGGCAAGTACATGTCACATAGTGTGGTAAGTACACGTCCCATAGTGTGGTAAGTACACGTCACATAGTGTGTTAGGAACTCATCACATAATGTGGTAAGTACACGTCACATAGTGTGGTAAGTACACGTCACATAGTGTGTTAGGAACTCATCACATAATGTGGTAAGTACACGTAACATTATGTGTTAGGAACTCATCACATAATGTGGTAAGAACACGAAACATTATGTGTCAAGTACACGTCACATAATGTGGTAAGAACACGTCACATAGTGTGGTAAGTACACGTCCCATAGTGAGGTAAGTACACGTCACATAGTGTGTTAGGAACTCGACACATATTGTGTCAAGTACACGTCACTTAATGCGGTAGTAACTCGTCACATTTGGTAAGAATACGTAACATAATGTTGTAAGTACACGTCACATATTGTGGTAGGAATTCGTCACATTATGTGGTAAGAACAAGTCACATAATGTGGAAGAAACTCGTCATATAATGTGTTAAGTACACGTCACATAATGTGGTAGGAACTCGTCACATAATGTGGTAAGAACACGCCACATAATGTGATAAGAACTCGTCACATAATGTGGTAGGAACACGTCACATAATGTGGTAATAACATGTAACATAATGGTAAGTACACGTCACATAATGTGGTAGGACCTCGTCATGTAATATGGTAAGAACACATCACTTAATGTGGTAAGAACACGTCACATAATGTGGTAAGAAAAATATTGTATTGAAATTGTGAAAACAACAAACTTATTTTCAAATAAACTTAAGAAATTGTGTTAATCGCCTTAAGCTTAAAAATGTCATTTCTATGTATTATATATTTTCATACGAAAATTAAATTGTTAAAGACGATTAGAGATACAATAACGTAAGAATGGTTTTGATATTTATTCTTAATGTCAAAGTTTAACAGGATAATACAACAAAATACTACATGCATTAAGAAACAAATACACGAACTATAGATGTCATAAAACTGAATATAACAAAGCATTAGATTACAATACAGAACAAAGCGTTAATTTATTTAAAAAATCTCCCACTTTAGTCGTACAATTAACATTCTTTGTATGCTTATGTAGATGAACATTCTCAGTGAAATCAGGGAGGGGGTAGATCACAGTGCCTCTCACTGCCTAGGTTTATATAGTCCGACTTAGACAGAATTTAGTTGAAATTTGCCAATTCGATTACAAAAGATCCGTTGTGTTCTCCATGTACTCCCGTTTCCTCCATCATACAAGACCAGACTTTCTCTATTTATATGAAAATGTAAGGATTTTGAATTTGGCGAAATACACCATTACTTGCCTCCACAGAAATGGGACAAATTCAATTGTTGGATTGTTTATGATTTGTCCAACCTGGCATGGCCATCAGGCGAGACTTAGGTGTTACTTTTCCGGTGTCGTCGTCGGCGTTGGCGTGTCAAAATGTGACATTTTATGTTAAAGTAGTTCATTTTCTATTCGATCAAAAACTAACCAGGCGAGATATATAAAATCCGTGGAATTCTTGTTTCTTAATTTGTTTAAACAGGAAGTGTAAATAAGCGAACTGACTATCGTGTTCACACGAGAATCTGTCTAGAAATCATCAAATAATTGTTGCATAATTTCTTTAAAAATCAAATTTCCTTGAATGACTTGACATTTTATTTTAAAGGTATTAAATTTAAAAGCTGATAGATATTAAACAGAAACATTTTTGAAGATTACCTACAAAATTTGAAATGTAAATGTCGTTTTTGTTAGGATAGATAATTAGGTTAAAACCATTATCTGATAACAGTCGGGGATTTTCACGATTTGTACGCAGTACATTACATAGACAAAATCCATTGCATTTATGACGTCAATCGGGGTATCGTATACCGGTTAATCATGGGTAGATTTGAGATATGTGTGTCACTGTGCCAGTGTCCCAAATATTTATATATTTTTTTAAATCCTCTTAAATTTTGGTAACTTGAAAATATGCGAGTAGTTTAGATAAAACTTAAATCCTTCCAATGCTGACAAATACAAATTCTAATAATTATAATATTAAAGAATGGAATCCGGTAAATAAATGGTGTCGTCATTACTGTATAATTTTTAAGTTGATATTGCCACAAAAGTACAGATTTACCTCGTGGAGGTCTATGTATACAAGGGTATTGTTTCACCTTAGGTTCATGCTTTCATGTGCTACTTGTGAATTTTTATGAATGAATGCAATTCAAAAGTAGCACATTAAAATATCATTAAATCAGAAAAAAGACAATCTCTACCTTATGAACCATATAAGGCTCGAGGAAGTACCACCATATCTTTATATATTCTATTTTTATTGGCAATTGAACATCTCCGTATCCTCCTATCCGACGGTGCTTCTCGCATTAGATTATCTATTATTTCAGTTATTTAATTTTACTATTTTTGAACCCAAATATAAAGTCTTTTGGGGAAAGGGTGTAGATTTAGTCAGTTCTAAATCTATCATTCATATATATATATATTGCGGATTCCATGTGTTGTTTTGATTTTATTCTGATTTGTGCATTAAAAATGTCTGCGAAATGGATAATTTTGTAACTTCCTTAACATGTGACATTACGTTGAGTTCCTTGCTTTAGTTGGTTGAGTAATGGTGTTTAACGTCCCAGTCAAGACTATTTCCTTTTTATCGAGACGTGTCCTTGCTTTATGACAAACCAACGGAGTTACTCTTACTTGAGCACGGATAAACTTAAACATTTAGGATGTGTTATATGAATGCACTATTTGACAAAAGTAACACTAGTTAAACGTTTCATTCATTTTACAGGGAAGTTCACCTTGAATTCTGTATCATTTTACTTATACTTGACGTAAATTGTGTCCTATTTTCACTTGACAAATGAATTGTCATCAGTTTGTATCACGACACGCCAGTAATGAATATATTAGATATAGATTTCACGCTGATTAAATACTTTAATTTTATAGTTTTTATGCTGACAATGTAATTGTTAGATAATATAATCATGTCATGTAAAAGTAAGATATTTGGTTAAAAATAAAATCAAAATATTTCTTATTTAATTAAAAATGTAAAATCAAAAGTTTTGAATTTTTATAAAATAATACAATTAAAAAGTAGCACATGACAATATCTTATCATGTACCCGGTGTGGTTTTGTAGGGTTAAGAATTTTTTTTTTTTTTTTTTTTTTTTTTTTTTTTTTTTTTTTTTTTTTTTTTTTTTTTTTAAGTAGAAGAAAGAAGACATGTCCGTCGTAAAAAATAATGATAAATTACACAAAATGAATAAAAAAAACGGTTGGTCTTGATATACATGTATGCTAATCTTGATTATTAATTTCTTAATGTCCTTTAATATATTGTTAAGTCTCATTTTTCTAAAATTCAATCAAATATCACAAATACGAGGCCGTTGTAACTGTTTACTAGAAAAGCAACGTTATCAGACGTTGAAATGGCAAGCAAACTTTCCTTTCTGGTGCTTTCTTTAAAACACATCTAAAAATAATTCTACAGAAATTTATTGTCCATTTTAAATCTTCATTTTTCGTCCCTCTATTCTTCCACAAAGAGGGTCTACAATGTAAGAGTGAGTTGAGTAATGGTGTTTTACGTCCCAGTCAATAATATTTCACTTATATAGAGACGTCGCCTGCGATGGGCGAAAGTGCAGAAATTTTGCTTGTGCGTTGCGATAATGGTATTATACAACAGGTTTCTTTACCGTGCCAAGCCTACCGTGGCACGGGACTGTGTTTTTTAAGTTCCCATCCGAAAGAACTGTGACTTTAATTTGTTAATCCCGAGTGCTTGCCGAAAGAACAGTCACTACCCACTTTCAAGTCTTGTGTCAGACCCGGTTGGGGTTCAATCCCACGACCTCCTACTTATGGAGAACAAGTGTATTCACAGATTAACCTTCTAGACGTTTACTTCTTAAACAGGCAAATTTTCTATAAATAGTGTTTTGTTTATCATTGTTAAAAGAAGGCCTACAACATTAGAAGATGTTTGCTAACACATGGTATTTTGTGTATATCACACTTTGGGGACATGGTACCTAACTCACATCCAGTTGGTTTCACAAATAGTTAATTAATTGGTTTACTTCTTTTAAAGGAAGGAAATCACAATTCATGTTAAAATTATAATTGTTATAACCCCGTAAACTTTGATTAGGGGTACATAGGAATTACCTTGACCGTCCCAATATCGCATCAAATTCCAAGCTTCAACATCTATAGTTGGATTTTGATCAAACTTTCATGAGGCAATGTGCCATATATCAAGGTGTGTAGGTTAAAGGTCAAGGCCACGAAAACAAATGTTGGAATTGTAGACCTCCGTAGTCGATGCTGGAGACGTGGGAGGATTTGTCTCTCAATACTGCTCTAGCTGTACTTTGTACTCTGCTAAGTTGTTTACAGTTTAGCTAAAGCTATCAATTTCCCATTAAACTAAAGAGACTTATTTTTATAGCTTAGTTTTATTTATTCTTGCGTCGTATGTTTTTGTAGCGTTTTCCGTTATAAATGCTCAGAGAATTTGCGAAATACGCTCTACGGAATTCAATTTAATTACTATATACATTTATATACAAGCAAGTCGAATAATCGTTAGTTGTATTGTCTTGTTAATATTGTAAATAGCATTTAATTGTAATTTAAATGTAATTATATCTTGTTGACAACCATAATGACAATCTGTAATGTGTTTACTACATATGGTTTACATGTTTTCACTTTAAAATCGGTGATTATGAAAGGATTTCTGCAGAAATCAATTTTAGAACCAATTTGACTTTATTTAATTCTGCGTTTGTCCTCGTAAGAGCTTAAAATTTATTATACATGTAGATGTCTGCTGGAAACAAATAAGGCAAGGTTCGATTATAGTTAAAGGGAATCATAATGGCTTTCTGTCTGTTTACCTGTGTAGAGTGTTGTTGCTGAATCTGATCATAACTTCTACATCTGTGGATGGATTTGAATCAAATTTGGCACAAATGAACACCAACTAGAGACAAAACGTTACGTACAAAATTCTTTTGTTTTAAATTCATAGGTCGAGGTCGCAAAGTCAAATATAATTTGGACAGGGGGATTTGGCTCTCCAGAGACTGGTCTATTTTTGTTAGAGTTTAGGATCTTTATCAGATGTATGTATTCGTTATTGATATAAAAATATAAGCGGGATTGTTGTGTCATTGTAATAGTACTTTAACCACACAACAGGGCAATATTTTATAATTATGTCAGATGCCCATCCATAATTGGGAGTTTTATAATCGGAGGTATTGCGTCTTGTTTAAACTTCAGAACATTGTCAATCAAGGTTTTCAATGCTTTCAATATCTGTTTCTCATATCTTGACTTCTTTTCATCTTCTATTATTTGTTTATATATATATATATATATATATATATATATATATATATATATATATATATATATATATATATATATATATATATATATATATTGGTTGCGTTGGTTATTATGATTTTTTGGGCGTTTCAGATAAAATTCACGATATTGTCTTTTAGTCAAATTGTCAAATTTATAAAGCTCCCCCATTAATTACCCCTTCCCAACCTTGACAGACAAAATCAATCACTAGATTTAAAGATATTTATTGATAGATTAATTTCTGATATGGTTCTTACGTTTGACGTATTTAAACTTTATGTTGTTATTAAAGATCAACTAAGTAAATTGGCTGTAATTCGATTATGTGTAAAAATGATATATTTTATGACGAATTTTTTTGGGAAAAAAATAGTTTATAAAAGGTATCGAAAAAAGAATGGAAAAAATATTAGTTTCATATTTAAAAAGAACATTTCAGAAGTGATAAAGATATGACAACATCACGCACTTTTGAAATACAAAAGGATTGAAAGTTTTAGGTCACCTCGTTACATAATATTCAGCTTGGGAAAAAAATTAAATGTCTCATAAATTTTAATAAATTCCTTTTGAACTTACGAAATATAGGAAAATTCTGAGGGGGTTTACCTTTTCGTTTTAAAATCTACATCCCCATGGAGATTTTAAATTTACTTTATTCACGGTTTTTATACAACAAGGAAAACTCCTCGCTTTATCGCAACTTTAGTAGGCTTTACAGACTGAGTTAAGCTACGATAAAATCATTGTGCTTAGCCCTGTTAATGATAAATAAAAATTGTATCTCCCTACACAGACGTTGCACGTTGCTTGTTGATACATGGGCTCAAAGATAAAAGCATCCGCCTCGTAAGAGATCGGAGGATCATGGTCATGTATTAGACTTTTAAATTTGAGATACTGTTTCATTTTTTTTTTTTTTTTGGGGGGGGGGGGGGGGTTGCCCATTGTCAGTATAATTTTATAAAGGAATTCGTATGTTTGACTGCGATTTACTGACTCTCTGAGCTAGTAAGCATGTCAAAGTCGTCCTGAGTGCCCGTTTGTATAAGACAGACTATAACATATATACCTCACGCATAAATCAACTTGTTCTTAAGAGATAAATCCTACGATGTTATTAAACTCTCTCTCGTTATGAATAGCGGGGAAAATGCTGATGACGTCAAGGCCGTAACAAGGCCTTGGTTGTATATGAGGCAAACATATGATGCACCGAATGCGCCTATACGTGCCGAAAGCGCGTTTATAAAGGGGGTCCGGGGCAGCCCCCCCCCCCCCCCCCCCGGAAAATTTTTTAAATTTAAAGCTAAATTCCTGCATTTTCCTGGTATTCCAAAGGCTAAAGATGTGTTTTTAATCATGGCATGTATTTTGATATCATAATGGGGTTGTTACTGAAAATCTGAAAATAACATATTTGATGGTCCTAAAACCATAGAAGTCTGATCTACATTTAATTCATTTTCCCTAAAATCTAAAATCGGTCCAAAAAAAAAAAAAAAAAATCAGCAAAATTCTAGGCGAGGCAACTGCCTCACTTGCCTCAATGGTAGTTACGGCCATGGACGTTAACGTGCTACCTAACTGTGTCACTGAGTACGCCATAGATATGCATACCACTCACCCTGTCACATATAACCTGACATTAGAGAAAATAGTTGATAATCCGACCTCATGTTGCCGAACGCCCGTTAAAGTATGACCGAGCCAGTGTTTGGACACACGACTTCCCGCTCTCAAGCCGGACACGCAACTTCTAAGCCATTAGCTAATATGTCATACAGGATAACTGTCCTCCAGCTGGCAGTGATAAGAGTAAAAGATGAAATTATTACCTTTAAACAGGTGCATCTTACTAGGTAAAAAGTATGCTATCTAAGGTGAGTTTTGATGATGGATGACAACTTCTTATAAAAATGAGATATAACGTATAAGGAGTGAGCAAAAATAAAAAAAATGAAATAAAATAAATATGTTTATTTAATGGAAAATACGTATACTTTAACGGGATTGTTTTATCAAAAAATACCTTTTAGGTGAATTATGAAAATATCTCTGTATTTGAAAATCTAAATCAGAAATAGTTTTTGTCAAAAATTAGTAAAGTTCTTGAATGTTTATTTCATATAAATTCAAAATTTAGCACATTACACTCATAAAAATCACAAAATAAACATTCATTATTTTCATTAAGACATGGTATAAATAAACTTACTCTTGTATTTTGTAAAAAAAAAAAAAAAAAAAAAAAAAAAAAACGGAATAAAAGAACAACATTTAGTCAAAATTCTTATATTTTCAGTGAAATTGGTCTCATCTTCCTGATTTTATTGTAAAATTGATGATTAATATTCTTTAATTGTATTAATATTTTCCTAAAAACCCACATTTATAAAAGGATAATATGATTTTTAAGCGGTTATTAACGTATGACCAGTTGATGAGATCAATTAAAACATATTTTATCCTCCGCAGCAGATTAAAGAAAATTAGTCTACCCGGAATACATCTGGCATGGACCGTTGAGTTAACATAATGACACTACTTCTTCAATTTGAATTCTTTTTAATAAAGAACTGCATTTTAGCTCACCTGAGCACAAAGTGCTCAAGTGAGCTATTGTGATGAGTCATTGTCCGACGTGCGTCGTGTGTCAACTTTTGATTTTTAACACTCCAGAGGCCACAATTTTATTCCTATCTTTAACAAACTTGCTCAGAATGATCCTCTCGACAAAAGCTAGCTCAGATTCGTATATGGGTCATGTTGGTTCAATAAGTAGGTCACAAGGTCAAATAATAGAAAAGTTCATTTTGCCAAAATCAAGCTGAGTATACATCATTTTCAGGTGAGCGACTAGGGTCTTCATGGCCCTCTTGTTTTTCGGATGTAAACAACACCCAAAACATTAACTAAGTGTTATTTATTTAAAAGACCACCACAAACCAAACATCAGACTGGCTCTATCGAGACGATACCCACTCTAAAATCCCTTTTTAATAGCTATCCCTTCTTAAGCTCAGTTATAAGCGCCCCTTTTAAGAGCGGAAGGTCTGTCATGTGTTCGAATCCCGTCATACATATGACTTTGAGATACTGCTGAGCTACGACATTTAAAAGACAGAGTATCGACTGGTTACCAATGTCAGTTTTTGTGACTGGGGAGTGGTATGCATGTCTGCGGTGCACTGACTATGCCAGCTTGCATGTTTAAATCACCCTGAGTGCTAGCTAACACAAAGTAGACCATTAAATACTGGCACATTTCACCATACACGGACTTATTTCTAGAGATTAATAAACTTGCTTTCGTCGCAAATGGCTTTGTCATATACCACTTTTTGAATGTATTTTTATGATTTAATTCAAAAAGTGGTATATGACAGCTTGAATAAAACTGAAGGAAGCTAAACGACATCCCGACTAACCAACTTTTTGATATTCAACAGTTTTGGTCGAGTAATATGACATACACTCCTTTATCTAGTAAGTAAGCTAAATTTAATTAATTCATATTTGAATAAAATACTAGATGTGATATCATAATAAAACAATGTGGTATTTCCGGTGAAGACAACCTTTAAGAAATATTTTTGTAATATTTCAAAGACTGGACATAATATGTGCCTTAAGATATAGCGATATAGGTAGTGTGGGATGGTACGTATACTTCTAGATAAAAGAGGTGTATTGGTTACGGCACTGTATGTTAACGACCACGAGGTAATAGGTGATGTGACGTCATCCGGAAGACATCGATTAGATTACACGCTCAGATTGTAATCAGTCACGCATTGGCCCTATAGACTTCACACCTGGATTAGTTTTGTAACCGTTTAGATAGTTTTATAGATAAATTATAATTGATAAAATTAAAACTTCTTATGTGTTTCATAAAAAGTTTCAATCACAGAATGTTTATAATATTATATCGTAGTTAATATTAATGTGTGTTGTATTCGGTAATGAATCGATTATTCCTACTACTTTTACTACTACTACTACTACTAATAATAATAATAATAATTAAATAATGATGAAGATGTTGATGATAATTTTGTTTATTAAAGTATCTTATACAGTCTTTGTTGAAAATGCATAAACATACTAACTACCGTAAAAATATACTACAGTGTGTATTAATATTCAGCCTTGTTGACTTATGAGACACTATAAAACATATGTTAACACTAATCTTTTCTTGAAAAAACAATGAACACGATTATTATTAATGGTTCAAGTAATGTGTTGTTGAATGACTGTACTCTGGGCATAGGCATGTTTGTACTCACGTTCCTACTAAATATATGTGGCGCAGCTATAGGTTCTATCCATTTGTCATAAGCAAATTGCATACATAGGCCTTTCTGCTACCTTGTTTTGTGGTAGTTGAGTGTGTTTTGATATAAGCCAAATAAAAATCTAAAGCCTTAAACCTAATTTATTCGATTGGTTGTTTGTTGAAATTCGTTGCTCTGGTAATTGTCGCCATGTTTATGGGTAATAATCATGGATGGACAGGCATATTTAAATCTAGCCAACTCCTAGAGAGCTCTTTTGGTACGACATAGAACCGTCTGTATACGACGGAAAACTTATACGGTGTCACGGTGCCCATCGTACTCAACTAAAGTTCAACAATTCGAACAAGGGATAGGTGAGATAATAGGAATTGTGAAATTATTGATGGCGGTCAGTAACTAGGACTCGATCAGCTGGCTAATGGAAATTCCTCACGGGACCGTCTAACGTCAAATGTCAACTTTTGTAATTGTCTGCCATGTCCCGTGTCATTTTTATCTCCAAATGATAGTCAAAGTTTAAAAAAACTGTAGATTAGTAACAATATAATGGTAAATCATTTAAGCCCTCTTTCCCCCCCCCCTCTCTCTCTCTCTCTCTCTCTCTCTCTCTCTCTCTCTCTCTCTCTCTCTCTCTCTCTCTCTCTCTCTCAGAAACAGAAACTTTAAAATGGGCCCACACAACTTGGTAGGATGAGTACAAAAATGTAGGTTGGTTTTCGTTGCATAATTTTCGATTTGTATGTTAATTAAACGCCTCAACAGAAATACTCTGTAGCCGCAATGTGAACATACCTCTTCCTCATCTCTGAGCTTCGAGATGGTTACTTTTTGAATTGGATTATATTATGCGTACACTTTTCATGTGACTTTTTGAAATCTAAATTACGTGCATTCGAAAATAGAGAAACTAAGTATATATATATATATATATATATATATATATATATATATATATATATATATTTATATAAGTTAATATATATGTAGTTATGATTGTTGTGAATATAATAATATAATTTGTAAAGTATAATATCACTGTACATACATGTGTACTGGGCAAAACTTTAAGTATACTAAGGGAGACGAGAGAGAGAGAGAGAGAGAGAGAGAGAGAGAGAGAGAGAGAGAGAGAGAGAGAGAGAGGTGATGATGATGATGATGATGATGTCAGAAAGGAAAGTTCAAGTTTCACGCTTACATAGTTGGAATTTCCGCCAGGTTATTTATAGATTTATAGATACTCCGTTTATATGAAGAACATATATTGCATTATGAATATATAACAAACAACTTATATTTATCTATTACAACTACGTTAATTCATTGTTATATGGCCATCAAACTGTCTGTTATCTTGACGGATTTTACCGTTACCCAGGAAAAACCCTGTTTGTTTACATGTGACGTATCATCATTGTTGACCTTTCATAGGTCACAGAACAAGGTGTATAATAGCTTGACGTCACGCAGCTAAATACTAAGTATTTAAGAAGGCAATCTGACTGGTTATTGAGTCATAAAGAGAAAATATATATAAACGGGCGACAACGCATTACTTCCTAACATTACTGAATATTAGTTAACATTTACTACTGTAAAAAGTCCACATGGTTGAGTGTACGGGTATGGAAGGCGTGGAAAACGAAAAATATGTACCACATAGACGGAATGCAATGGGAAATATCTATGAAAATATGGATTCAGAATTGATAGAAAGACTATTTCCATTGGAATATGACAGTGACGAAATTACAGAAATGGGTGTAAATTTTGAAAGAATTTTACAACACCTTAAAAACAGATTCGAAAACTCAGAAGAAACAGAAAAATCAGACAAAGAAAACGAACTGAGACGACCGAGTTTATTTAGATCGGCTTCATGTTTTAGTAATATTACTGACTTACATTGTTATAGTAAAATGGATAAAGTCAGACGGAATGGACTACCAAATATTTTTGAAAATTTTACACACGATCAGAAGAAAATGCTACAGGATATTTTTTCAGTCCATCTGAAATCAAAATGCGGAATTATTAGTGTTTAATACATAAAAACTATGGCTATAGATAAGGTAATATTTTTACATTATTACTAAAAATGAATTTCCAACAAAAACTAAAAATACTGATATAATTTCAATTCTCCAGTTTAGTATTAATTGTGTGATAAAAAGTAACACTTGCTCAATATAAGCGAAAAATTGTTTGTAACAGCAGAGAGATTAAAATAGGCGAGAAAAGCGGCAGGCTATCATGGTCGGCAGTTAGGATGGATTTTTTATATTATAACTACAGTGTATTACGTGGATTGAGACTTCCAATAAGACTTGCTGTGATATAGAGAGAGAATTGTAGCGAACAAGTGTGTTAATGATTAAAAATCGTGGAATGTTGTTTTTGGTTGTTTGGTTGGTTTTTTGGTGTTTTTTTATCGACGGAGGCGAGACACCAGATAATCTGACTATGAGTTTTAAGTGATTCAACACAGAGTTGTGACTAACTATTTTATTTTGACATATGTTTATCCAGTGATATAATCATCATTTATAGTTAACAGTGCAATCAATATCTCAAGTTATTATTTGAGTATTATTAGTATTTAAGTACATACTACGCACTTTACACGTGCGTACAAGATAGTCTACTACATGTGCTTGTTAGACTTACGTACAATATTTAATTCTTGCCAGAAAAATGCCTTAATTCTGCTTTTCCTAACTTTCTGGTTTTCCTATATTCTTTTTATTTTTTCAGTTAAAATATCAGTATAATAAGTAAAGGGTCTAATTTTTTTGGGGAAAAAATAAAGTCATCTTCGACTTGAAAAAGAATGACATTTTAACAAGTACTTTTCAACAAGTATTCTGTAGAAAAAAAGCTGAAATCTTTTTCTTTTTTTATTGTAATGTTTTAGGAAATCTTTCTGAGTCATTAAATTCGAGTCGTAACATAACATGGGAAGAAAATCTAATGTACAATTTCAACAAAAATATTGTATTATAAACATAGGTTTTTTAAAAGAATTTTTTTTTATCTGTAACCTGAACATTATTATTTAATATGTAAAATTTTAATGTGCATTTGCATGCGTGTCTGTGACATTTCAGATTTATTTATTTATTTATTTATTTATTTATTTATTTATTTATTTATTTTTAAATATTTGTCATTATGTATATGCGTTGATCTTACTTTGATGAAAATGGAAAAAAATACTGATATAAATGGAAAGATAATGTCTGTGTGTACTATGGTTTTAACTGGATTTTTTGTTTTGTTAAAATATATCATCATTTGTGAAATTTTGTCAGACAATTTGTGTTCATATTATAATAATTATTTTTATGCTGTTTGAACTAACATTTAATTAATTGTTACAAAATAAAACTTTTCTATAAAATAACAGTATCTTGTATTTTATTTATGTTTGCAATTAAACTATTAATATTTGGTATTGACTTGACCAGGTGTTTGTACTGATTTAACCGGTCAGTACTGGTCAATTAAAACTTTCTCGCTTCGTAAGTTGGAGGTTGGAGGGGGGGGGACTCGAACCCCCGTTGGATCGGACCAAGACTTGAAAATTGGTAGTGACAGTTCTTTCGCCAAGTACTCGGCATTTAGAAATGAAAGTCATGGGGTCCTTCGAGACATTAAAAACCAAAGCCTGTCATGGCAGGCGTGGCACGTTAAAGAACCTTCCCTGCACCTTGCACTAAGCGCCCTGCTAAGGTCAAAATTCCTGCCACTTCCGTAAACCTCATTAAATCAAATCAAAACAAATGTTGTTAACAGTGCTTCGTTGAAGTTTGACATTTCTTTGGTATTGGTTCTTGAGATATAAATTTTTTTCTGTTATCATTTGTTCATTTGTTTCATCAAATGGAACTTTAATTCTTCTCTCAAGGTTAAATCTTATGTTCCATTTCGAACTCAAAACCTTTGAGTCCCGAGTTCCGTACATCAAATTGAACTTCTAGACCACCTTCTAGAAAAATAAACATTATTGCGTCATCTGCTACTATTAAATTGTACTATTTCATAAAAAAGGTAGCACATGACAAATGTGTAAAAAAAAAAAAAAATAAATAAATAAATAAATTGTCGCTGTGTAAAATGTGTAAGGGTATTTATAATTTGACAATAACAAAAACCACAAAGAACCGTGATGACCCCAAAAATATTGAAAGAAAAAAATGGCACATTGGTTCCAAAGTGTGGTCTTAAGTTTCGTGTTGGTATTTTTTCAAATTGTTTGACTGCAACGTTTAAGTGAAATAATAGATCCAATTACACGGAGTATTACCGGTAACACAGATACCATATGACAGTCTGAAATACGGGTGAGAATTGAGAGCACTGCCGACAGGTTAATGGCGGTAAATCGTTGCCAGTTATTAAATGAATATACGCCTTTAGAACCGGTTAGATGTAATTGACGTAAAAACTATACATTTTCATCTGTACTAGACAAGACCGAAACGTCTTAAAACGACTGAAACGTCCATCTGCCAGAGTGTACTGTCCGTCTGCACAGGACCGTCCCGGAGCATCTCGTCCATCAGAACAGGACAGAGTCTTAGCATTTAGTCCATCTTTAATGGACAGTTCCGAAGCATTTAGTTTCATATAATATGAATATGCAATATAATATTACATGAATCAATACAAAACACATTTATAAACATAAGACAGGAAGATACAAATACTTTAAAAGTATAACACAAAATAAAACAGCACAGAAAAAAACATTCATAAAATATTTTATAAAGCACAAAAATCACTAAATAAAACTGCAACAGAAAAGACAAAAAATGAACTAAAAGCAAAATAATAAAAAAAAAAATAAAAAAAATTAAAAAAAAAAAAAGAGGGATATTAATAAGCCTGCTACAAAGTGGGGGCATTATGCTCGCAAATGTATTGATGGTTGAATGCTGAACTGGATTCGTCTCGTTTTCAGCTACGACCTGTTTAATGTTAAATGACAACAAGGTAATATAATTTATTTTTTGTTTCACACACACACACACACACACCGAAGCAGCTACCTACGTCAGTCACCATGCTTTTTTCAATATTGATTAGAATATTCCTCACTAATTTCTCCTTAACTAATTAACCAGTAGCATTTACTACTAGAATGTATATTTCAGTTACTTATTATTGTGATTCCTTATTTCTACCTTTTACTGAAAGAACATCGTCATTTCTGTTCATTAGGTTTAAGTGGAGGTCGAATAATGGTTTGTTTTTCGCAATGTTGGTCTTTAACTTGATATGATGACGTCTTTAAAAACTTGCTAATAATTATAATCAGCGATGTTAAGTGCAGATTAGAACACACGTTGCTTGTATAAAAACATGTTACTAGTTGTACTATTAGTACTAGTTATAGAAACTGCCCTTGATGTCTTGAGCGTATATTTCAGCCAATGCCATACTCCTGAAATGTGCATCAAATAAGTGTCTGTGGTCATTCAGAAATTACATGCTTTCTTTAAGTGGAAATGAATTGCAATGAATTTTAATATTAAAGCAATAACTCCTTGACCATTACAGTAGGAACAGGGGTACCACGCATGTCATTTTCATTTTTCTTTCATTCTGCATAATTCCGACAATTTATTTTTAAATTGTTTGAGTTTGCTGTTGTTATGCTCAAAACGCTGTTTGTGACATCAAAAACGCTAACCACAAAGATTTATTGATATAAGTGATTTAAAAGTTAGAACGTATTTATTTATAAGCATGTAATAAACGGTATTATGCTATTATTTTTCAAACTATGGAAAATCGTAAATACACATACAAGTGACAAAAACAATGTCTTTAAGTTGGCGTTATGAACGCCTTTTTATGTTATAACGCTTTTTTATTACACGTTATAACGCCTTTTTATTCCACGTTATAATTTTTTTCCACATTATAACGTCTTTGAATTCGCGTTACGTCTTTTTAAATGTTATTGCGCTTTTTATTGGCGTTATAACAACTTTTTTTCTCTTCTTGTTATAAGAATTTTCAGATTGCGTTATAAAGACTTCGTAATATAACGCCTTTCCTTTGTGTTTAAACACCTTTATGAGCGCAATTACGTTTTTATTTTGTTTTCATAAAAGTAATAGACTTTCATAGTACATAAATCAGTTATCTTATCACATCCTTGTTGCGTTCCGCGTATTTTTTTTTATTTTTCTAATTATGACTATTTATCGACATCCGGCATGCATCTTCACACCTTAAATTCCACGCTGGATTCAAAGAAAGAACAACGGTTTTATTAATTTTACACCTGTTGGACGATATCGTTTATCTTTATTTCAATTTACAGTAATACAGGTATACAACTGACTTCTAATTGGCATTACTGGGACGAATTACTAAGAAAGAAAAAGAAATCTCTTCCTCAATTCATATATATTTATATATATATATATATATTGTAACGCATTTTTGTAAAAACTGGAAACTGGCGAATAAAATTTTGGAAGGTTAAGTCATTGATATTAATAGTTATGCCTAAAAGATAAACAATAATTATTCTATGGACTTACGGAAAGGTTTTATAGAATCTTGTTACTTGTTTCTAGAATTAATTCGAACTCTTCCTCGTGTATTGTATAGTACAAGTAAAAATAATCACTAAGTATGTAGGAGTTGTCTCCCTTGTTAACTAGTTCTCTCGTTTCATTATCTTTGTTTTATCTTGATTAGAATAGCCAAAACATTCTGAAATCAGACCGTATAGAAATTAGGACAGTTTAACCTGCTTAAACAGATTGCAGTATATTTAATCAGAAATAAATCATATACAACAAGTAAAAATATTCCTATTTTCGATTCAAGTTTAGAAATAGATAAAAACATAATGCTTACTAAAAGATTAAATTTATTTAGATATTAATCAATCTTACAACTGAAAATAATGATTCCATGCCAAGTTTTCTTTTCAACTAAAGATTATATTTATTATGAGAAAGATATCATTAAGCAACAAAAAGTTGGCGCCGTAAGAAAGTAGATATCTTTTTAAAAACGGGTTATTCTGGCTACATATAGATTTTTTTAAATATAACACAATATGATGTAATTTCAAAATAACTGAAATTATAAAATTTTATTTGGATTTTAAACGCCAAAGTAGTTTGAACATAATTTAATATTCCGCAGTTTAAAGGAAACAAAGCCTATTTTGACATTGACACTGTGATAAACTTAAAAGTTGATAAGTTTTTATATTTCATACACCTGAGATTGTGCTCGCGTGTCAGTGTTTGTTGGAAGCAATATGTTTCCTCTTCCTAAAGGGAATAAATTATGTGCATCCCTCTGTGTAATGCAAGATGAAATGCATTTCTTCATAAAATTGTCAACAAATAACAATTCAAGAAAAGATCTTCAAAATCGCAAGCAATGACATTGTAAACTTTTCGAAAAAAAAAAAATAAATAAAGAATTCAAGAAAAAATCATTAGCATTCATATTGTAAACTTTTAAAATATAAAATAAATAAATAAATGATACTTCCACATGTACTTAATCCGAACGGTGTGTTATACTTTTATTACAAAGTGAGACTGAGAATTGGGTTGACCAATGGTTCATAATAAGTATAGTATTTGTACAATACAATACAATACAATACAATACAATACAATACAATACAATACAATGCAATACAATACAATACAATACAATACAATACAATACAATACAAGTTCAAGTTCTTTATTTCTCACATTGTATATTTACAACATAGAGAATATATAAGTAACAAACATATATAATAATCAATTTACATGCGTGAGTTATATACATAATTAACATAATTAACCTGGAGGGGAGACCCTCTCGTTAATAATACTTATAAATTTACATAGGTTATTCAAAACTGACAATTTTTTGGTAGAGAAGAGGGTATGATATTTCAAAATATTAGGATTGAGTATAAAATACGAAGGTATATAAACTTTTCTAATATCAGATAAAACATTACAATTCATAATATAGTGATATTCATCACCAAGGTCGCTGTGACATAAATTACAGATCCTATTTTCTTTTGGGACATTTTGCCAACGACCTGTTTCTATTGGTAATCTATGATTGATACATCTAAATTTACTCAAAATTATCTTGTTTTTAATGGAAATATTGGAAGATAAATATGATTGAAAAATAAAATTATCATTAAACAAACTATATGAGATACCTTTAGCTGAATTATTAATGTCAGAATGCCATTGTTGTACGTACTGGTCACATAACCTTTGTTTTACAGAGTTGGTAAGCCAAATTTTGTTTACAAAATTGTTTGATAACCATATATCTAACATACCACAGTTTTCAAAAATTGATTTTATATAACGAATCCATTTAAGTGTCACACCATTTGATTGATAGTTGTAAATAAGTCTGTAAATCAAATACGAGTATTTTGTACTTTTACCTGTTAGAATATTGGCCCAGAAACCGACCATTCTTGTTTTAATGTGAGTAGTTAGTGGATTCCTTGCTAATTCACCATAGACAATAAAATTTGGTGTAGATTTTTTAACATTTAATAAGATTTTACAAAACTTAAGGTGTACTCTTTCTAGTATATCACAGTTTTCAAATCCCCAAATCCACACAGTAGAATAGGTAATACAGTTTTATCAAATAAGTCAAGCTGACATTCAATAGATAAGTTAAATAAGCGAGCTTTCTTAACAACAGCATACATAGCCTGGGTGGCTAAATTACACTGTGTGCTTTTAGTCAATTTTTCCATTTTGAAAAGTACGTCTAAATTACTCTAATCGTGTATATTTGACAGTTTTCAGCTGATTTTGACACCCGGAACTTCTTTGGAGTTTTTCCCTAGGTGTTTAAATGCCCGAGGCGTTCAGAATATATTTGAATTACCCACAATGCAGTTCTCCAGTGAAGAAAATTAGTTCAGAAATTTGCCGTGGGAGGGCGCTATCTAGATACCCTATACGTCACATCATTCTAAAATAGACCCAAAAAGGAAGCAACGCGATGTAAAGGGGTATATAGAGACTTACACACTTCAAGTAATTAATGGACTTCTGATATTAACAATATATCTGAGACATTTTCCAGTAATATTACTATTAATTAATTTTTGCCATAAGCCCTTTCTCCACACTTTGTCGAAGGCGGCTTCGAAATCAATAAACCCACAAAAAAGTTTTTTACCATTAGTTTGAAGAATTTCAATTAAATTATATAACACAAAAATATTATCAAGTGTACAACACATTACAATACAATGTAATTTCCAAACCATGGTTCCCACAGGGTGCAATTAATACTGTATTTGTAGTGCAATCGATATTCAAAAAAATGTTGTTGCTGTCATTTGCAGGTAATTGTAATACTGGTGGGTACTATATACCATTGCGCAACCTGTAAAGATGTATTTGCAAAATAAATAAAATTCAAATTAAAAAAAAGGATTAATTTTCAAACATGTGGCGCACGAAGTACCGGTATACTGCAGCCTATATATGTACAGTTATACAAGATGTACTAGCGGTAGTGTCATATTATAAATTTTTAAATTTTCTGAATGAAAAATTCAAAAATTTATAATATGACAGTAGGAACATATTACATGTGCAGTACATGTACTAACGAAAAGGTATAAACACACGGATACGTAATTAGTATTTTATGAAATATAACCAAAACCAATTAGACGTCAAATACCGCCAATGATTGGATGTGACCATACCAGGTCAAACCACACCGCTCAAGCCTGCCAACCAAAATAATAAACACCAAACCTGCAGGATAAAATTTATCTACCAATTATTTATTATGAATTTTGTCAATTTCAATTCAATTTTCTTTATTCTCTAATTGTAAACAAAACAACGTTTAGAACATATAAATATAATATATACAAAAAATAACATAAGTCAGCAGTATTGTATAAGTATAATGTAACCATTTAATTCAAAGTAAGAAAAATAAAAGATATTTAAAGATATTATAATTTTTACAATTTTTGCAATTTCTTCCCGTCTACCATGTAAATGGTATTTATAAATTTATAATTACGACAAAGAATGAAATTAATATATATATATATATATATATATATATATATATATATATATATATATATATATATATATATATATATATATATATATATATATTTCAAGAATTGTAAAAAAAAAAAAAGAAAGAAAGAAAGAAAAAAGACATTTGCTTGTTAAAGTTTCACGTTGATTCTCACAGGCATACCCACACACATAAACCAGATCAGTTTATACATGTATATCTAATGGATGTACATTATAATATCTCTCAAATAAATTAAATAAAAGATTAAATTTAATCTTTCTAAATCAGGAAAGTATCCTCATATAGTACAGCCTCCTTTTCAATAAGTTCTTAAAATCATGACTTATACATGTATTTTAGTCTTAACAAAGATAAACTCTTTATTTATGACGTTTGTATGAACTACGGGGTGAATAGTTTTTATCCGCTGTGACGTAAAGAGCCTTGTAAGGTTAACACCAAGGAGATATATATATATGAGTGAAACATACATCTAACGATTTATTATTGTTAAAGCGAGCTGTTGTATATAAACACATTTGTGTAGCTAGAAATATTATTAGTTTTTGTATTTCATATAATTTTGATTGAAAAATTGAAAAG
>CM056605.1:16161837-16171837 GCA_029721355.1 Tegillarca granosa | reverse complement strand
ATGATTATAGAAATTTAAAAACTTTCATTTGTTATCAGTGGCTTGTGCTTTAGTTAGATACCATAAATAAATAAATAAATAAATAAATAAATAAATAAATCAATCAATCAATCAATCAATAAATAAAAGAAAATAATTTTTACTTAGATAAATGCAGATTATTATTATTAACAGATTTGTAGTTTTGAAATGATAATTTTCATAAGAATAACATAAACCGTTTTCTCTAATTCTGTAGAAAGTGACCTTGTATAATGATGGATTTATATATTTCCTTTTTAAATGGCAAATTACCAATAAATCTGTGAGTTGTAAGACTGAAACACAAAAATTAGATTGGACTTCGGTTTTATAAGATTAAGTTGAAGTCTCCAAGATGGATTAAAGATTAGTACTTATGTCAGGTATTTATCACACCACAAATATCACGTGTTATTATAAAAAAATAATGGCTAAAATTACAATTGTAAATTTAATTCAAGGTTGTTCATTAATCACAGTAATCTCTATTCATTGACATTTAATCCGATCTTTTGACTGTATTTCGGTTAATATTGTTTAGTAGCGTTAAGTTAGACGTCGGGTTAGATTCGTAGTTTGTAGCCAGACACGAGAAGCTGCTTTTGCCAAACAGATTTACTCAGTTTTCAACTCAAGTACTTAAAGATTTGCAAAATATATAGTTTTTGGTTTCGGAATGTAATCTGATAAAATTTAACATAAAACATACCTACTAAGGAACCAGGAAAATCAATCTGTCGGACTGAAAATAAAACCAGTTATGCTTTTAATTACTTAAAATCCATATACTCCACTCACTACAATTACTCTATTTTTCGACTTTTACTTTTTTTTTTTTTTTTTTTTTTTTTTTTTTTTTTTGTTACGTCAGAAAACTTTTTCATGTAACTTAAACGACAATTTTTTTCATTTATTTCCATTTTATTGTTACTGTTTAGGAATCCACCTCTAACATTCAGTTGTTAACCACATTGGTACAAGTTTTCCCTTGGTGGTGTTTAGAGTACATTTTTAGATTATATGTGTATAAATGGGTTAAATATAAGTTTATGGAACAATATTGATGCTGAAGATGGCGGATTTGATAGTGTTTTATTTATAATGATTTTAATTTGTTTTCGTAAATCCCAAGTGAACTTGCATTGTTTTCAATCACATCCGAGTTTTATATGGATTGTTTTTAATAAGATCTGAGTTTATATGGATTGTTTTATATCAGATCTGAGTTCATATGGATTGTTTTAAATCAGATCTGAGTTTATATGGATTGTTTTAAATCAGATCTGAGTTTATATGGATTGTTTTAAATCAGATACGAGTTTATATGGATTGTTTTATATCAGATCTGAGTTTATATGGATTGTTTTATATCAGATCTGCGTTTATATGGATTGTTTTATATCAGATCTGAGTTTATATGGATTGTTTTAAATCAGATCTGAGTTTATATGGATTGTTTTATATCAGATCTGAGTTTATATGGATTATTTTAATAAGATCTGAGTTTATATGGATTGTTTTAAATCAGATACGAGTTTATATGGATTGTTTTAAATCACATCTGAGTTTATATGGATTGTTTTATATCAGATCTGAGTTTATATGGATTGTTTTATATCAGATCTGAGTTTATATGGATTGTTTTAAATCAGATACGAGTTTATATGGATTGTTTAAATCAGATACGAGTTTATATGGATTGTTTTAAATCAGATACGAGTTTATATGGATTGTTTTATATCAGATCTGAGTTTATATGGATTGTTTTAAATCAGATCTGAGTTTATACGGATTGTTTTAAATCAGATACGAGTTTATATTGATTGTTTTATATCAGATCTGAGTTTATATGGATTGTTTTATATCAGATCTGTGTTTATATGGATTGTCTAAGTTATATCTGAGTTGTTGACTGTGATAAATCCAGTTTCTTCATAAAGCGAACGACTTTACATGCCCTACCGCGAAAGGGCTTGACAGCTCGCATACCGAAGGTCACTGTACACTCGGGTTTTCTTCAACGCCCCCGACATGATTCCCTTGATATAAGTAATAGAATCTTGAGACTATTACTCCGATCTACTATTTTTTTTTTCAATAAAGCACCAATTACAGGTTAAAACAAGGAATCCTGAAGGCAGATAGGTATTTATTTACCTGATTAACTTACAGAAGGTATGTGGTGTGCATGTATGCCTAAAACGATTGAACGCATTTCAAGTTTTGCTTTAGGACTCGTTTGTATTGTAAGGTACATATGCAATAATGATTTATTATGAATCCCCTTTACCCGGTAAAATTCTTCGTTTTAGAGTTGGAAAACCGATATTTGTTGCTTTGTCTTTATTTTTACCTACGGTTACTGCGCTTGTTTACGTGTTTGTATTGGTTTATAGTTTTTTATAGTAACTTTTACCAGTATAACCGTTAAATTTTTGTTGTAGGTCGGTTATCTATGGTGGCTTATTTCTGACATCGACATAATTTTAGTCGACATAAAATTATCTCAACATGTCGACTTAATATCTCGACATGTCGACTTAATATCTTGACAAGTCAAGATATTATCATGGAAAGTTGTGATACCAAAATGAAAAGTTGAGATAAGTAACACGACTTGCCGCGATAAAAAAAGTCAAGATATCGATATAATTATTACGACTGGTCAACATAAGTATCGCGGCATGTCGTGTTACTTATCTCAACTTTTCGTTTTGGTATCACAGCTTTCCATGATAATATCTCGACTTGCCAAGATAACAAGTCGACATGTCGAGATAATTTTATGTCGACTAAAATTATGTCGATGTCAGAAATAAGCCACCATAGTTATCTAATAATTTGCTATAAAATATAACTCGTAACTCTAAATACAATTTCTACGCTTTATGTACAATATTTACATGTGACTTGATGGACAGCCCAAGTGAGTCTGAATTTTTTGTTCACAATAAAATTACAATATATTTATTTACAAACAATGTGGTTAAAACAAATATGTTTATATTGTGTAAGTAATGTCCGCGGGTAGCTAGAGGCAAACCGCGGGTAGCCAGAGGCAAATACAATACATAGAATATTGACAATAGAGTCAATCAACGCCGATCCTCATTACTTGGATTAAAACATTATTTTCCCGTATTGGTTGAAAATAACTAAATCTGTCATATACTATAATGCCGATAAACATTAAATTACATAATAAAACTGTAAGAAGATAAAGCATAAAATGAAATGTAAATATAAATAAATCATAACTATTTAGAGTTATGAATAATGGCGAAAAGGTAATTTTCCACGGTGATACCAATATGACAAAGACTTTTCGTTGGTTTAGTATGTATAATTCATTAACTCAGGAAGACTGACTGTGGTTTGAATGCTTTAGAACAGATATCCGATATTGATATCAGACCGTTAAGTAGGATTTACTAATTTTCATTTTAATAAATTGTTCCTGACTTTGCATGTATGCTGTTCTGTAAATGTACATGGTTCATACTAAATAATTGTAATAAAACAGATTTGTTTATAATACCTTGATGACCACATGCTTTGTGTTTTAAAGGGACTTAGGATTCGACTGTCATTATTAATGGCGATCCATCGATTTTTTTACATGGATATTAATTTGGCGTTGAATTTGCATTTTTAGGAATCAACAACTTTGTTTTGTTTTGTCATTGTTTTGATAGTAAAACATTATTTTATTAGGTAGTAAAGACATTGTTATTATTGTAAAAAAGTAAACAGATGGTGAAATAAATATTGAAAACAACTTGTTTTGCGAAACATGACCGTATATTTTAATCTCCAGAAAATCTCTGAGAAATAATTGCAAACAGAACAAAACCGAATTTAAAAAACAATATATATATTATTTCAGAAATGCTTTTTCTAATTCCACAAACACTTTACTCGACATTATGACTTTTATACTAACAAAAAAATCCTTTTTACGGGACTCATTGCCCATTGAATCTCTATCAAACAGTACCTAATGTGCATGGATTTGTCATTTCACTTGCCAAAGGTTTATTATTATTATTATTATTATTATTATTATGTTTTCTCCGTGTTCTCAAGTTTTCTGCAACATCACAAAACTTATAGTGAGTACTATAAACTGGAGCTTTAAACACACTACTCAACTTACCTATTTTTGGTTAAGTAACTTTGGTAGATAAGCTTGCGATTATAGGCATATAAAATCTTCCACTTTCTGTTGCCCTGAATTGTAATTGATGGATTTTATAAAACAATTTTGTATGTGAATATTAAATCATTCGAGGTAATGGAACGGCCAAGATGTACATATACATGCATATAGTCACTTAAACAGAAATAATGTCAGTCATTACACGTGTTTCAAATATGTATATACACACAACTTGTATGTGTTTACTCGTACCTTTCATTCTTTTTGTCGTGGCATAAAACTACTTAAACTACTTGAACGGTCAAGAGGTACTCTAACATGGACACTTAGAAAACCGGGAAAATCAAAACGGCTAATTTACACTAACATACAGGTACTGACACTCCATAGTAATCCTCTTATTCCTTTGTGTAAAAGGTTTTCTATGTCGGTGTCCTTTACTGATTGACTCGGTGCCCTTTATGGATTGACCCGGTAACCTTTACTTGTTGATTCGATACCTTTCGCTGATTGACTTGGTACGCTTTACTGATTAATTCGGTACCCTTTACTGGTTGACTCGATACACTTTACTGATTGACTCGGTACCCTTTTCTGGTTGACTCGGTACCCTTTTCTGGTGGACTCGGTACCCTCCACGGATTGACTCGGTACGCTATACTGTTTGACTCGGTACTCTTTACTGGTTGACTCGGTATCCTTTACTGATTAACTCGGTACCCTTTACTGGTTGACTCGGTACCCTCCACGGATTGACTCGGTACGCTATACGGTTTGACTCGGTACTCTTTACTGGTTGACTCGGTACCCTTTACTGATTAACTCGGTAAACTTTACTGGTTGACTTGGTACCCTTTACTGATTGACTCGGTACCCTTTACTGGATGATTCGGTACCCTTTACTGATTGACTCGGTAACCTTTACTGGGTGATTCATTAACCATTGCTGATGGACTCGGTACCCTTTACTTGATGATTCGGTAACCTTCACTGATTGACTCGGTACCCTTTACTGATTGACACGGTTCCCTTTTACTGATTGATTCGGTACCCTTTAATGGTTTACTTGGTACCCTTTACTGGTTGACTCGTTACAGTATAGTGACTGAGAAGCCTGTCATATTTTCTGCCGCACATGAAGTTCAATAGCATTCCGAAATTTGTACGCACTAGAACAATACAGATCAGAAACACTTACACAAACTTACATCACAATTCCATTTTAAGTGTGTTCAAAATAGTTCTTTAGATTAATAAAAAAAATGGTTCGTCACAAATATGACATTTAACCATCAAATAACCAATCTTGTCTTGTTGCTGTCTTTTGTTGTAGCTGCCATTGGTTGTTGCTCTCTTTTGTTGTTGCTACCTTTTGTTGTTGCCACCTTTTGTTCCTTGTCTTTTTTTGTGAAGTGTTTGTTTTTCTGTAGCGGGTATACACTTTTGTAAACCCGTCAAAATTTTTGCATATAAAATATTTTACAGCGTAATAAATTAGTTTTATGTCTCGAAAGAATGGAATAATAAACTTTAAAAAAAACATTTAGAGCTCCGTAGTCTAATGAAATACTTTACATAGAGGGTCTTTACGTAGTGTAACAAATAAACATCGCAAACAACTTGCCTATAATTGGTGCATAGCCTACAATGATATAGCCTTACGACAAAAGCATCCTTGACCGACCGCGGTCGACTTAGATGTAGCCAACTCTGTTATGACGATAATTGGCTAAATTTGTCTTTTCATAATTCGTAAAATATGCTTTAATATCGTTCTCATAAGGAGACAGTGATGATTAAGTAGTTAATGTGTTAGCCTTTAAACTCTAAGGCGTCTCATCTTTGTTGGTTCGATCCAGGTCGACTTTAAATGAGAAAGGATTTTTCTTGTTGTAGACCTTCACATGTTGGCGTGGTACCAGTACAATGTACAGAATGTCCTTATATGTGTCATATCATGTAAGTGTAGTAGCACTCTAAAGGCGCAATAAGTATACACTAGTACAATGCAAATATGAAACACTTACATAAACCCACACGTCAAAAGAACTTGTGTTTAGTTTAGTACTTCAGATTAATGAAAAAATTCGTGTCGAAAAAATTACTAAGAATGTTGATTTGACGTAAAACAACATTCAACCAACATTGTCATCTTGGAAGTTTCTAGGGTAACCGTGAGTTATTTACTTTTCACGATCTTACATGCAATAACACAAGCCAGAATAACATGTATATTATAATGATACCTAATTAAGTTAAATCTAATTAGTATGCATGTATCTAGATTATCATGTTGATGTAAAAGCTGCTCTGTAATTTTATTTACATAATGTTAAAGTCGTAAGAGGGCTTGTTTTTGCATAATTATAGAGTTAATTATATATATAATTTGTCGTGTTTTGTATCATAAGAAAATAGTTTGTAAACATTTTCTTGACATTAGGTAATGCCACTTAGTACACTAAACATAAACAAGGTTGATTGAAAGAAAAAAATAAACAGAGCAAAAGATTAAAACATATTGGACCTGAAAAATACCCTTTGTGTCAATAGATACAGGCTTGTATAGCTGTAAAATGGGGGACTTCATCATCATTTGGATTGGTAAAAACGATGTCATATACCACTTTTTTTTTAATTTAATAATAAAGTGCCTCTTTTAATGTATTTTTTTATTAAATTCAAAAAGTGGTATATTACACCGCCCTTACCCCCCCCCCCCCCCTGCTTTTTCTAGAGAAGGAGATAAAACTTCCTCGTCATCGATGGAAGAGGTAAAAGTTTTTACTCCTCACTAGGATTGATAATCATTTATCATGGTTAGGACAAGCGAAACTTCCCAATCTTCACTGGTACGGATCAAACCTCCTCCTTGCCATCGGAACGGGTATAACGTCATTCCTGTTAATAAGAGTGGTAAAACTCCTCTTCATCGTGAAAAAAATTGTATCTTTTGATGACAGGGCTTATTGCATGTCTTTTGTATTAAACATATATGGATATATGGACTTGACGTTGTTTTAATTGCATGGAAATCTGGTATATATATAAATATAACAAAACCCAGTAATTAAGATGAAAAAATCTAAATACTGTTGTGTTATTTAACGGCCTCAACTGGTAAAGAGCGTCCGTCTTGAAAGCAGGAGTACATGAGTTCAAACCACGACTGGGTAATACAAAATACTTTATGAGATTCTGTTTTCTTGCCTGACATTAGGCATTAAGAGAACAGGGTATCAACTGGTACACCCAACATCAGTAAAATTTGACTTGAAAGTGGTATGCTTGTCTCCGCCGTACTGACTTTGAATAAGTAGCTACACATTTTCTAAGTTTGTGTTAACGTTATGACAATAAGAGGTTCCTTGTTTGCGTATAAAATATGGAATAATTTAATAAACTAATTAAGTTGTTTTGTCATGTTCATGTCAAAATCCGTTATTATTTACATCCACATTATTACTTAGAAACAAAAAAAAATTGCGTTGTTGTTTCTATATACATGTACTATTATTTTAGTGAAATCAAAATTTTGCCTCACAGAGATTACGTCACGGTTTGTTTCTTAGAAGTAAAGAATTATTACATGCACTTGTTAACATTAATAGTACATATATACCGGTAACTACCGACGAAACTCGGTTAATTGTGTTTTAGAAGTAAATAATATATTAATCATTGGGAAAATCCGTATATAGAAAATCCATCGGGATTTCCGGACATAAGTACATGTATAAGTAATAGGACATAAGTACATGTATAAGTAATAGGACATAAGTACATGTATTAGTAATAGGATTTAAGTACATGTATAAGTAATAGGACATAAGTACATGTATAAGTAAAAGGACATAAGTACATGTATTAGTAATAGGACATAAGTACATGTATAAGTAATAGGACATAAGTACATGTATAAGTAATAGGACATAAGTACATGTATAAGTAATAGGACATAAGTACATGTATAAGTAATAGGACATAAGTACATGTATTAGTAATAGGACATAAGTACATGTATAAGTAATAGGACATAAGTACATGTATAAGTAATAGGACATAAGTACATGTATAAGTAATAGGACATAAGTACATGTATAAGTAATAGGACATAAGTACATGTATTAGTAATAGGACATAAGTACATGTATAAGTAATAGGACATAAGTACATGTTTTAGTAATAGGACATAAGTACATGTATTAATAATAGGACATAAGTACATGTATTAGTAATAGGACATAAGTACATGTATAAGTAATAGGACATAAGTACATGTATAAGTAATAGGACATAAGTACATGTATTAGTAATAGGACATAAGTACATGTATAAGTAATAGGACATAAGTACATGTTTTAGTAATAGGACATAAGTACATGTATTAATAATAGGACATAAGTACATGTATTAGTAATAGGACATAAGTACATGTATAAGTAATAGGACATAAGTACATGTATTAGTAATAGGACATAAGTACATGTATAAGTAATAGGACATAAGTACATGTTTTAGTAATAGGACATAAGTACATGTATTAATAATAGGACATAAGTATATGTATTAGTAATAGGACATAAGTACATGTATTAGTAATAGGACATAAGTACATGTATAAGTAATAGGACATAAGTACATGTATTAGTAATAGGACATAAGTACATGTATTAGTAATAGGACATAAGTACATGTATAAGTAATAGGACATAAGTACATGTTTTAGTAATAGGACATAAGTACATGTATTAATAATAGGACATAAGTACATGTATTAGTAATAGGACATAAGTACATGTATTAGTAATAGGACATAAGTACATGTATTAGTAATAGGACATAAGTACATGTATAAGTAATAGGACATAAGTACATGTATTAGTAATAGGACATAAGTACATGTATTAGTAATAGGACATAAGTACATGTATAAGTAATAGGACATAAGTACATGTTTTAGTAATAGGACATAAGTACATGTATTAATAATAGGACATAAGTACATGTTTTAGTAATAGGACATAAGTACATGTATTAATAATAGGACATAAGTACATGTATAAGTAATAGGACATAAGTACATGTATTAGTAATTAGGACTTAGTCATTATTTAAATATTTCACTATGATTCGAGTTACTTTCGAAATAATATATTCTTACGTTTCTACTACCAATTATTGAGATTTATAAAAAAAAATTGTACCGTGTCGTGAATAGCCAAAGGAAAATAGTTATGTAATGTAACGAGTCTTTTAGTATTGTTTACTGTGAATGGTTCAATCACATACAACTTCTGAATGTCTGTCATGTCCAAACTTTATAAAGTTTTGTCATCTGTGTCCTCGATATGTACTTTGTTGTTTCGTTGTTCTAGCTATAACCACACTTGCAATTTAGACATTCCACATTGTTAGTAAGTAAAGACCCCCGTCTTGTGGTAAGCATTTACCGTTCTGTTTAATGCTGCGAAAAGCTGATTTACGAGGAGGAGTCTAAAAACCAACGTACACGCTAAAGACACTCCGTTCGAAAAGGGGTAAACATTACAGAGGATGTTTTCTATTACAAGCAACAGACTCAGTTACCTGAGTTATTATGAACTCACATATGTCTGTATTTATTTATATCCCAACCCGTAAACTAAGTTGGAGCACATGGAAATCACTGTCTGTCTGTCTGTCCGCCCGCCCTAAATTTCGTGTTCACCCTGTAACTTCAATGTATGTGGATGAACTTCGATCGAACTTGGCACAAACTACATTATGATCATCGTGTGTCGCATACCAAATTTAGATCAAAGGTCTTAGATTTGTCCC
>CM056605.1:15920983-16161737 GCA_029721355.1 Tegillarca granosa | reverse complement strand
TTAATTCTAAAAATCGGATCAGATAACACCCTTTTAAGGTTTCTATTGGTGTTGAGATATTGATGAGGCTCATAGAATTTAATGGCAATGCGAACAAAGTAATTTAACCAACAAATCGAATCAGAAAACCCTTTTAGAGATTTCCATTGATTGAATTTATTATAAGATATAGATGAGGCTCGTAGAATTTAATGTAAAAACAAACACGGTAAAGGTAAAAAAATTATGACAGTTTTAACGATTCTTTGGTTGCATTAAGTTAAGATTTTCGTTTTCATAAATTTACTATATAAAATGCAAATGACTAATAACGTCAATACCGCGATATCACGGAAGTGAGTTTAAAAACAAATAGTATGATGACGTCCGTTGTAGTGCAGTGCAGGAAGACACTGACACGGATGGTAAACTTATTTTACTCTCTGTGATATTATAAATAGAATTATTACATCTCTCTCTCTCTCTCTCTCTCTCTCTCTCTCTCTCTCTCTCTCTCTCTCTCTCTCTCTCTCTCTCTCAGACTGTGGTGGCAGAGTTGTCTAAGGTGCGCGTTTACGGATCACAGCGCCTCTTACCCTGTAGGATCGAATCCCATTCGGACAGATCCTAATGAGAGAATGTTTGTCAATTCGCTGGTCAAAGGTCGTTGTTTTTCTTCTGGTACTCCGGTTTCCTTCACCATTTTAGAATACAGTGGGATGCCAACCAGGGTGATGAGACAGTAATAGCACTGAGCGCGTGTTTAACCCCTCTCGGCTACCAAAGGCTCGGACTTGAAAGTGCCGAGACCTGTAGCCTATCTCCTGATTCTCCTAGGAATCATTTTTTTCACTATTCGTATTTTATGTAGTTGGTTTGTAAAGATTCTTTCTCAACTACTGGTTTCATAGAAGTTGATATTAGTTTCTATGTAATGTCAAAGATTGGAGGGTTCAAACTGATATCTTTTAAGCTGATAAAACTTCAGTGTTTGGTTTTATTCAGTTTGTATTTGTATTTAATTTTGAGATACAACCACAACACTGTTAAAAAGTTCAAGCCGATGGTTCTCTCACTCACGACCTCTAGGAATGTCCCTGGATTCTTTTATCGTTATATGACCACATACTTTATTTTGGGATGTTATTCCTCATGGGATAGCTCTACAGAGGATTTTTTTCTGGGTAATGATTCAAAAGTTACCAGTTTATACAATGTGTAACAAATCCACCTTTAGGTAATACCTATGGCATCTCGCGGGAAATATAACTAGCAGGCAGTATGACTCAGGTATCGGATTTTTTATAAGATGGGGAAAATATAGAAGCAAATTATTCATTGTGTTTCATTATGTTCAACAACTCTTGCTAAAAATTCACTCGATATATATATATATATATATATATATATATATATATATATATATATATATATATATATATATATATATATATATATCATGCTATCTTCACTAAAATCGCAAGAGTCAGATGATATTTCTCGGCATTTCCGCATATCAATTTCGCTATTACACCTCGTAACCATGCAAACATTGAAACTGCGCAAACTTTTATATAAATTATTAAATACTTAATGTGTAATAAACCGGATGTGTCATATAATGCTTCTATGACAACATCTTAAACATAATTTTTATTTTTAAAAAATCAATTACTATTATTTGGTGATGATGATGATGATGATGATATCTGAGATGCAGTTTTCTGATCGTATAATGCTTTCAATTTTGTAAAACTGATCCGAGAATTTCAATTTGTATAAATACCAGTTTTCATTCAATATAGACGTTTATTTTAACAAGATAATGGTGATAGTAATAATAACAATTTTCCTTTCTTTTTGTTCAACAGTGTGGGTAAAACCGTAATAAAATTAATGGAAAAATATATTGTATTTTAGAGACGATAATTATTACCAATGGCATTTCTTCTCAACGGAATTTTCTAGTAAGGTCACAACACAATAGTTTTACAATAGATTTGTTCATGCTTGTTGTTTTATTTATATATGTGAACATTATGACCATCATTTTCTCGTCAAGTTGACGGTCTTGACTTTCGGAGTTAATGTGGAACACGATGATTTGACTGTTACTGTGTGTGGCGGAAACTCTTGTTTAAAACCTCGAAATCAAAATTCCAGGGTCGCTGGTTAGAACCTTGGCCAGACTGGGTGATTTTTTTTTTATCCATACATTTAATTTCACATTCCTCCATTCCATCATGTTGATAATTATGATAATTGATACTGTTTGAAGTACCCGGATGTGTTTAACATTATTATAGGCTTCATTTTCCCCTTGTATTCAGTTTCATTATTTTGCTTAAGCAAGGACAAACACGGGCTATCGTGACTATACATAGGCTTGTGACAAACTTTAGCTTTTGTATCTTTATTTAGCACGAACCAACGCATAGAAAGCTTACCTAATTATTCTATTGATTACCAAGTCTATGTCTAAAACCCCTAAAAATTAGAGGATCCAGTGTGTGTGTGTGTGTGTGTGTGTGTGTGTGTGTGTGTTATAAACAAATATTATCTAGCTGCAAATTCCTATAATAAGGCGATGTTTACACTATGCGACTTACTTGAATTATAATACTCATTCTTTGTTAAAAGGAAATTTATGTAGATTTTTACCCAAATTTTTGAATCCAGAACTCACTGTCTCGATATATAGGAGTGGAAGCTAACCGGATGATAACATTACTCCACTCAAGTCTTTAGTATTATTAAAGGAATGATCCGATATATGAACATAATATTACATCCTGCGCAAGGTTAACCTTCAATGAAAGAATAAAATTTTGAAAAAAACAAACTTTTTTTTATTTAAATATACCAATACCTTGATTTTGAAAATTACCATCTAAATTGCTTTGTAGTCAACTTACTTTGCTTTATGCGAGGAAGAATATACAGTTAGAGGGAGATAACTCCCCTAACAAATTGATTTCTTCTACTGAGAGGTAAAAGTATCATTATCACGTTATTATAGTCAAATCAGTTTAAATATCATATTTCGGTTTATATAGTTTTCTTGAAATTGCAGGATCTCTCACAATTGTACATTAAAATTTAAACCCGGAATGTGATCGATTGGTTTTCAGTTGCCAGAGATAACTTACGGATTTTTTTTTTGTAACTACAGGCTTTTTAACAGACGATCTCGTTACAGCAGAAGATAATGGCAATCAAAAGAAGTATCTGGGTGTGTGTAAACTTCCGGGAGAAAATAGACGTGTAAGTAGACGAACCAATAAAACGACAGCTTGAACTACGTTCTCGAAATACTATAACGACCTTTTCGAAATACTAATATTACGACGTTTATAAAGTGGTATAACGACGTTATACAGTGGTATTACGATGTTATACAGTGTTACAAAATGTTATAACGACGTTTAGGAACTACTCTTACAGCGTTTACAAATTACTGTCATTGAACGAAACTTTCAAACATCTATAACGACGTTTAGGAACTACTATTACAACATAAATGAATTACAATAAGTACAATTACAAACTACTTCAGTGACGTTTTAGCCAGCTACCAGAGCCTTGATAGACTAAAAAGGAGTGAAAATGCAAATAAAGATGCAAAGACGATTAAGTAACATTGCGAAAAAGCGATGACGAATAAGCGAAGATTTACTTCGAGTTGTCACGCTTCGTGCTTTCACTTTACCATCTTTGTGTGTAATTCGACCGAGAATCCACGATTATTATTTAAAAATATAGGTTATAACAAAATGGACCTGGGTGGCATGTCTGACAAAAATCTAATGGCATATCTATATAAATACTTTAATTTTTTCAGCATCGGAGACTAGATATAATTGTCGTTCCTTATGACGAGTACGCATGTGCATTGGTGTATTTTACTGGATCTGCACATTTTAATCGATCTTTAAGACATCTAGCAAAGAAAATGAACATGTCTTTGTCCGAACACTCCCTTAATGTTGGCGTAGTTAGAAATGTAAGTATTTTGATTGGATAGATATTTTATCCCTGTTTTGTATTGCTTATATAGAAAAGTCACTAATCAATTGAAATAAAAAATAAAAACGGAGAACATATTGCAGTTGGAGAAGCAAGAAAGGCATTTTTAATTGAACATTTCAAATATGTTACAATATTGTGTTTAACAAAAGGGAAAAACATCCCCCAGGATTGTAAAAATGTCGCCAGATTAAGATGGTGTCTTATTTTGTTCTTTTTTAGATTTGATTTTTAGAGTGTTTTCTTATTTCTTTTCTTTTTTTTTTTTTTTTTTTTTAACGTCGACTGTTTGATTAAATGTTACATCTCTTGCTCATCTTCAAGCCTTTTTTACATGTCTAATGTCATTTTGAGTTTTTGTCAATATTTTGTGCTAGTAGCTAATCCGACTTGCTTTTGCTAATCTATATATGGGAATTTCGAAAATGCCTTGAGTGCAAATCTTTTTTATGAACTTCTAAAATGCCCTGTAGATTTGCTAGAACAGGAATTTGTTGCTAGGTAAATTCTTAGAGATCAATAAACTTTCTTTCGTTACGAATAGCTGAAAAATGCTGATGCGATGTTAAACAACATTTCAGATAACCAACCTTCTTTGTGTATGATGATTTTTTTCAGGGTTCGGAGAAAATTTACGAGGGAACACCGGTTTCAACACCGACTGAGGAGTCCGTTTTCATTAAGATGGGTATACCTTACAGACCTCCAGAGGAGAGAGATCATTGATTATTGTACTCTGTGACAGCTATTTCGGAAAAATTCAACAGATGTTAAACATGATAATTTTTTAAAATTTACCACGTCAACAAAATTTTTATATATGTCATACAATACCCAGTCTCTTATATAAAAGACGTTTAAAGAAAGTTTTGTAATTCTATAAACTGTTAGACATGATTATTTTCAGCGCACAATAGTCCATAATATTAGAATTTGCATATTTGTCTCATTAAAATGATAGAGAGGGAGATATTTGTTTATACATACATATATGGATAGATTGGTAGACAGATATATATTGCACATGTTAATGTTGGTCCATATGATTGTAAGGATTTCATTGTTTCATGAAGAGAGAGAGAGAGAGAGAGAGAGAGAGAGAGAGAGAATTTATAGATTTTTTTAGATTATTTATAGATTAATTTTTATTTATTTATTTATTTATTTATTTAATATATATATATATATATATATATATATATATATATATATATATATATATATATATTGTAACATAGATAATTTATAGTTCAAAATCTGTCTTAATGAAATAGTTTATTTGATTAGTCCATATTTAAAATCTATCTTGATGAAATAACTTATATTACATGTATCTACATATACCTTATTCAATAAAAGTCACTTTGATAAATTAGTAAAATTAGTATTTTTCTTTTAATTTTAACACATTACCTCGGGTTGCTATGCCTGTTCAAAGAGCATTCATGTCAAAGTTTTTGGATGTTTTGATTGACAGATGTTGGAGTTTAATGTAGGTGAACTATGCTTTTCATATTTACTCATCTTCCACCTTTAATATTCTATTGTTTTGAAATCGAGTGTTAAAGGAGTGGAATATCGTAATGGATTACGACAATGTCAAAATTCTTACACTTTTATCGAAGTTGTCAGTTTAGTGATAGTGGAGAAGCCCGGAGTGACCAGAGATCTCAGACCTCCGACAAGCGTTCCTACCACACCATGATCATCTTTCTCCGAGTTAGATTCTGACCTGGGTGGCGACAGACACTGATCATTCGCTTCAGACCACTCGATTTTCGAGGTCCCGAGAGGTAAAGATGTTTTAAACTAGTATATTTCAGAACTCAAACTTTCAGATGACCATTTGTACTTTGATGCTTTAGTTGGTTTCTGTAACTTGACCATTGACCAGTTGATGAACTTACGCCTTAATTTTAGTTGCAATAGGTATAGATTCCTCACTGGCGGTAATACAGTTCAGAAACATTTGTACGATATCACAATTTTTTTTTACTGAAGAATAAAACATGTACAAACCCTTATAAAGTGCAATATTCACCGCATGTTCCAAAGGTAGACAACAAACTTTAAAAACTCTAGATTATTAAAAAAAAATAAGTTAAGTATAGAAGTACATATATCGTTAGAAGGCAAGGTGCATTACATTAAATAGTCCATAAAATTTAATTTTCACCTTGGCATTTTTTTTTATTGTGGGCGAAGGGATCACTCTGAACCGGTTCCTCTGTTACTGGTTGCGGGGGCTTGCTTCCATTGATTTTTTAAAAGATAACTTTAAATGATGAACCTTAATACAATATTTATCAGTTAATGATTTCTCATTATAAATGTGTTTATTTAGTATTTGTTAGCTGTCCCAACTTCTAGATGTTTGATTTAATGAACATTTTTGTCATGACTGGCTGGATAAACATCTCTAATGAAGCCTATCACGAATTTACCAGCAGGTAGTAACATTATTTGTGTTTTTTGGGGTTTTTTTACCGAGGCAATGATAAACTATCAGCAGTTCCTTTGCAGCTCGAAGTACTATGTAAGCTGCCATTGAGTTAAAACAATCATCGCACGAAACGCAACAAAAACAGCCCGGTTCTGATTACAAAACTCTCAACGTTAGACGGCACTGGTTTATCGTGACAAAATAAGATATAGTGTAAAATCGTTTTCTTACTTTTAAAAAGCCTAATTTTGTTTTATAATCTGTTCTAGCTACTATAGTATATAACATTTACCAACAGTAGTTGTTTTAGACTCGTACAGTCGAAACAAATTACGGACTAAAGAACGAACTCGCCCAAAAGTTTTGGTTGATCACGTGATACACAAAAAGGACAAGTGCTCGTCATAACATTCTGTTATGACATGGTCTGTAAAATGTTGCAGGTAAAACCAATTTAGCAGACGTTTTAGTGTAAGAAATGCGATTTAAAAGCATTTATAGTTACCATTTTTCTGTGTAATAACACCCCTTCGGTTTGTCTTGGTTCAAGTAAGAGTGGATTCAGAAAGTCATGTCTATCTGCGTTCAAATTTTGGACAGTAATCTGATAATAGGCGATTTATTTTTGTTCCAAATGCTAACTACAAGCTTTAAACAATAAAAAAAACACTCAATCACACAAACTCTCTCTCTCTCTCTCTCTCTCTCTCTCTCTCTCTCTCTCTCTCTCTCTCTCTCTCCACGCATAAACAAACACCACACGTGTCTATATATATTGTTAAGTACTTGAGCTACCAACCCATTTGCGGATTAATACAGGGTTTTAACCCCTTTTAAAATTTAAGAGAGAACAAGATGCGGCCAAAAGGTATATTAAAATTTTTTTGGGTCAACTGACCCCTCCCCTCCCCCCCCCCCCAAACTAGGTCTCTACTCTGGACCTGCTGATGGTCATTGACGACTTCGAACCCCTTGACGCTAGTAGCTTAAGCTTCGACACTCGCAGATTTCTCGTGATAGAATTCTCAATCCCCCTTTTCATGAAGTTCAGGATCCGCCCTTTGTAACCAAGTATATATTTTTATTGATACCCATATCCAAATAAGGATTTAACCATACAATAATACAACAACAAACAAACGAAAAAAATTCAATACAATGATACACAAGAAAATATACAATACAATGATACAGACAGACAATATGGCTAGAATACAGTGTCAAGAGCGAAATACACAGAGTTAAAAACAATCGGGACCTACTTTTGACAAAACTTTTTAGGACAAAATGATAATGCCATTGTGTTTTAGATGTATAATGATACCACTGCTAATTTAGCAAAAGTACTATTCAAATACTTTACACCCATTATGATACGGTTTTTTGATGACAAATTCGTAGACCTTAAGCCTGTCTCACACAAAACACGGTTGGGCACACGGTTCCAATACGGTATACTCGGTTATACATGGGTTGACTGGTGCGATTATTGAGCCCAAACCGTGCCTGGGGATGAGTTGGTACGATTTAGACTCGAATGTAGCACGACTATGTACGAACAAAGCACGGTTAAACTCGGTCAAGCAAGGTTTCTCACGGTTTGAACACGGGTTGCAAACGATTTTGATACGATTGTTGTACGGTTCAAAGTACGGTCTGTTACGGCCTAGTACGATTAAACACGACTTTTACTCAATTAACTAGACATTTACAGGGTTTACATACGACCCCACCGACTTTTGTTCGAGTTTTGCTCGAATTATCACACATTCGTGTATGTTTTGATATATACGATTTATATACGATATTGACACGGTTGAGCTCACTCGTTGAGTGAACTTCATGTGCGGTTGTATATACGGTCTCATACGGTCTCTCACGGTCTTGTACGATCGCTATGGACATGGCACCCGTGCCAGTTTTTTTAAAAAATTTAAAAATCATACACGGCTTTCACGGATATACTCGAATGGTCCGAGTGTAACTCGGATAAGGCCACGGTTGGTTCGGTTGTATGTACGGTTTACACGGGTGGCCAACCGTATAAGCCGTGTGTTCTGTGTGAGACAGGCTTTAACTATCACACCAGTACCCCTTGACTAAGCACCCACTGCATTTAAAACTTGAAATAATGCTAGACTTGATTACTAATGCGCCAAGGTTTATCTTGTTCATTGAGTGTGTTCATTACGTTTTTAGGTGCCTATTAACGATCCTGTTATCTAATTTAAAATGTTATAGCCTACTTTAATTCACAGGTTTAATTAATGAACATAATGACAAATACTTGCATGAATAGATGGATAAAAATATATACTTGTGCCCGTTGTAAATGGCGGAGTTGGTGTTGTAATAAATATTTAAAAATGTAAATAAAACAAACTCAATCAAGCTTTGTCAAGTTTCCCAGGGATTGAAGTTGGAACAGTCTGGATATACACGTAAACTACTATACCATATAAATTCTTGGACAAAAATTAGAATTGATTGCAAAATTTTATCCATGTCTATTTAACCATTCAGCTCTGCGAGCGTCAAAGAAATGAAGTTTTCTTCTTCTTCTAGCCATTTGTATACCTGGACAGGGACCTTGGTGACCGAGAAATATAAACCTTTATCTTATGGATAACAACACATTTTCCCATTCAGATAAATTCAAGTGTCAGATACATTTTTTTCAGTTCGTTTGCTGAGCCCGGTGGTTTACTCTTGGCGTTATATTTTTTCTACCGTAACTTGTCGTGAATACATTCCCGTCTTACAAAACTGTTTGCTCGCAGTTGGTCAGAACTGATTAACTCGACGTCAGTAACTTCAGTCGATCACAAATTCTTAAATGGGTCACTTCTGGTTAGTTTAAACAAAGCGTCAAATGCTTGCCATAAGTCAGTACCGGTAAGCTTGGTGTTAATTGATCCAAGGCGGCTACAAATGGTTATCAAGGCCATTGCTAGTAAGTTCGGCGTCATTGTTCCCCAGGGTATCACACGTTTGCAGTGGCTCGATGCTACTTTGCTTGACGTCACTATACAGTAGTCGATCACAAATGCTTGCAATAGGCAAGTACAGGTTATTTTAGTGTCATTGTAATGAAATCTGTTTGCAATATTGAACTTCATTTTCAGCTCTCTCTCTCTCTCTCTCTCTCTCTCTCTCTCTCTCTCTCTCTCTCTCTCTCATGCAGACTAACTTTCGTCACTCTATATGAGTTAAATAGAAAAATTTAACATGCGCCGTATAAAAACGTTTATTGTAAAAAATCAACGTATGTTCTATATTGAAACTGCATATACAGAAAACTTATCTTTATGGCCTGTGCAAGAAATACATGTGAGACGTGTTTGTAATTGTCACGCTTATCTTTATGGAAAACCAACGGGAAACGTATGTTTCTTTTATAAAATGATTTTTTTCCTGTATATTTTCAGCTACATCTAAAAAAGCAGACGGTTGATGATGAATGATAAACTTGAACAGGATAACATACAGACGTTGTCTAATCTAGAATTTTCCCGCCGAAAGCTTTTGCAGGCTCTAACCGCGTGTAGCTTTGAAAACAGAATTAGGTTATACTTATCTCATATAACAACAACAACATCAACAAAAGAAACAAAAGAGGAAAATAAAAACTTCAACATTCATAAGAAAAGGGGGCATTATTTCCGGGTACGCACGAAAACAGAAGGATTTTACGATGAAAACGTAGAACCCATCATATTATATGACGAAAAACTTGTTTCTTCGGAAGCTAGACGACAAAATGATTTTGGTCTGCAGCCACCGGACTTTAACAAAAATTCCGGAACGCAGTGTGGAGAAAATAATGGATTTGATCAGAAAAATGATTTCCGATTTAGCCATATTAATCAGTTGTCACCGATTGTCAAAAGCGAACACACCCAGTCAAATCAAAGAACATTATCAGAGAACAAAGACAATAGTATGTCTAAATTTCCTATAACAAAAAGATTGTATCGATGTTCGACTTGTGGCAAAGGATTTTGCAGATCGACCGATTTCAAAATTCACGTATCTTCTCGACACGAGAGTGTCCAACGTGTCGGCTTCAAGACCAAGTGTCAGAAAAAGGTCAGAAAGAGAAAAGGTTTTTGTAGGTTGAACGATCTTCATATTCACAAAATTCAAAACGACAGTGGTCCAGGTTCTTGCATTAACCGTTTAAGTAGTGAAAATAATTGCCAGATTACTGGAAAAGGTACTGGCGTCAAAATTTTAAAAGGAGGAAATAAATACCATGTAACTGGAAAACTTTTTGAGTGTTTTAAGTGCCATAAAGGATTTTGTAGACGGGACGATCTCAGTTCTCATAAAATTCAACAACACAACAATGTTCAGGAAAAATCTGACAAGAAAAATGATATGCTTAAAACTGGAAAAATATTTACATGTTTCCGTTGTGGAAAAGGATTTTGTAGGAGAAAGAATTTGACCGTCCATCTTCAGAATACAGGTAATGGCAATTGTGACTTAACCCGTAAGCTTGTAGAAGGAATAAAATTAAACAGTGTTGGTACTAATAATGAAAGACTGAAAATAAGCAGGGTCAACATTGAAAATGAGGGGTTGATATTAAGTAGTGTTAACAATGAAAACGCCAGTAACACCGTGTTAAAACTACTCACAAAAGATTGTTGCTTTTCAAAGAAAAAGTACAAGTCCAATATGGTGAACATGTGGACGCAGAATTTAAACTACAAATGTAAAATTTGCTGCAGAAACTTTAAATATAAAAATTTCAAAAGACATCTCAAAATTCATTACTGTGAAAAACCATTTCAGTGCACTAAATGCGGAAAAGATTTTCAAAAAATCGGGAATTTCAATATTCATATAAGAGTCCACACGAATCTCCGCCCTTACGGTTGCCCTTCGTGTGCTCGCCGATTTAGACAATTAGGCCAGGTGCAGTCACATTTTAAACTTCATAGGAACGGAAAGGGAATCCGTTGTAAAAAATGTGGAGGGTTGTTCGGTAACACTTTGTGGCTGAAAGACCACACATGTGTAGAGAAACATAATTGAGTTCTTTATATTGTTTTAAATGTTGTGTTGGATAATATTGATTTTTAGGCTTGTTTTCATGATGAAAAGCTTCTACTTTGGGAATACATTGTACATTTAGTTGAGTTTTTGTTTCTAGATTTTAAAAGGTTTTTGTTAAATATTTTAAATGTAAAATTATTAATTTGTTAATGGTGTTTATGGCCTGTACAAAGGCAGTAGAAATTTTGTCAAACCCTGTCTCAGTTGTGTAAGGGTTTGTCAGTTAGTTCAAATGTCATAGGCTTTTGAGTGTTTTCTGTTATTTAATATGTTTAACTTGTATATCACTTATTGCATGCTTAATTATGTGTGATTAAACGTCTGTTTTATTGATTGATTGATTGATTTAATTGGGTTTTACGTCCCTCTCCTGAATTTTTCACATATTGAGACGTCATCAGCTATAGGTGAAATGACAGATTTTACCTGTGCAGTGCGCTAAGGACAATTTGCAGATAGCGCTTTACGCCAGCCGTAACATTAGGCATCAGTTTTAAAGTTTTCTCCGAAGAACACCGTGACTTTCATTTTTAAATGTCGAATGCTTGACGAATGAACATTAAGTTCAAGTTTTTAAGTTTTGGTCTAACCTGACCGGGGTTCGAATCCCGACCTCACACATACCAAGCGATCACTCTACCAACTGAGCTGCCATAGTGGTTTTTGGTTTGATATTGACTGTTTAAAAGAATCGTCACATATTTTAGAGAACTTTATTTCACATGGCATCTTAAACTTTAGCCCCATGTCCAGTATATTTTTACGCTTCACAAACACAAAAACAATATGGGTTTGATTAACAGCTATTTTGATCCACTATTGACAAGCGATTTTTAGATTTTTAGATTGCTTTAGGTGATAACAGAATTAACTAGAAATGTCTCTTGAGAACCAAAAACCTCGGTAATGATTTGGACTTGTTACCTTGACCCTTGACTTGTGCATATAGCTGTAAAAGTTATCTATTGAACAGGCTTTTACACATACTTACGAAGATATGGTGATTCCTATTTATTCCCCATTTAAACCGAGTTTTCATCGTCAGTATGATTGTCTCTTGTCAGCGATTATTTTCGGGCACTCCGGTTTCCTCCATTAGTCTCCCAAAAAAATCTTGTCTAGATTGAAACATTATTGCTCCACTCCACTGCAGAGCATCAGTCGCTATATCAATTAATACAGCGCACAATGCTTGAACATGCTTTTGAGATAATTAACTAAAATAAATGCAGTTACTTCCAAAAGCTTGAAACAACAGTTTTTATGTTTAAAGATTTTTCTTATATAGTCGGGTTCAAATTCATCTTAAGATAAATGCGAACTTGTAAACTAACAAAAAATAGCATTATATATAAATTGTCAATAATTTAATATAATTACTAAATAAAGCAATACAATATGCACATTTGAATATACACATTCGATTGATGATTACTAGTATCAAAACGTTAATTTAATTTTAATATATTTTTAAATATTACATATATTCAAAGACATGCAAGTCTTTTTTTTTCCAATCATTATTAGAATTACTTTGTTCCAAGAAGAATAATACGTATTTCTTCTAATCAGTTCCTTTATACATAATAAAATAATAAGCATGTTTCTAAAATTATGGTGCACATTTTGTTTTAATTTTTTGAATTTTATTAATTTGTTATTTTGTTAATAACTTGAAGCTCTATGTAGTAAATTTTCTGAGTTAATGTATAGTTTTTACATTGTTTGTCCAACGTTTGAAGTAAAATTTTAAGCATTATCGTGATAAAATCTTTAATGATTTGTAGGATGTCGGGGAACCTACAAATTTTTCTTTCGGATGGAAAATTGCTCGTTATGACAGTAGAACATATAAAACAAAAAGAAATTTTAATATCATACTGTAATCCCAAGATAAAGAGAAACGACAGATAAGGTGTGACTTCCTAGGTTTTGCTTTTATACATTGACTTCACGGTAAAACGCAAAGAGCCCATTTACTTTTGCAAAAAAGTAATGGCAACCACAAAATGGATTGGTTTCAGACATTTTTTATGTTAGAGGGGCATGACTGCAACGACGATTTGTTATGGTAGTTAAAAAAAACAACGTTTTAAAGAATTAAAAACAGTCAAATTATTCAGTTTTTTAAACCTCAGATTTTTATGAAAGTCGAAAAAAAGAGTTGCTAATCGCAAACTTGTTGTAAGTCATAAGAAAAAGATGGCATAAAGTACAACATTTGTCCACATAATACGATTTCTGTCGCCTATCGTACACATTTTACTGAATTCCAACCAAATCCCATTCACCTGAATACCTTCTCTGCTAAAATGGATTTTTTAAATGTTCATGTTAAAACTCATTTTAAGACTGCTTCTGACACTTAAACTTGGACTGATAATTTTAAACAATAAATCCACTGTAACCAAGACAACATCACTCAATATAGTCTTTGATAGGTTAACTATTTCACCATTGTTTTTTGTGTCCAATTCGATTAATCATATCACTTCCTCAATGACAATTAATTCTATATATAAAGCCTACTTTAAATTTCTCATAAAGCAATCACATGGAATTATCGTCACTACAAAGAATTTGTTTTGTTCCAGAACACTGTGTGTGTGTGGGTGTATGTGTGTGTGTTTCACTAGAATAAGGTTAAATTATTTTTTGTAAATAGGAAGTTAACAGTTTTATTTGCTTTTATTTTTTACGTTTGTATATTCACATTCTTGATATATAGTGAGTATGGGACACTTGTCTTCCAAGGATGTCCTCAAGAACAACTTCTATAGAACTGCCTCCTGGATGGTTAAAGTTGACACTCCTAACTTCAGAATCGTAACCATAGGCAACCGACTGTCCGTCAATTTTCACGTTGTAGGAAAACTGGGGAGTGCTGCTGGCGGGGACTGACCATGATGCATGGTTATGGGTAGCAGATGTTATTGAAAATGAAATTGGTGCTACATTTGGCTGTGGTGGCGTCGAGTCCAAATGGATAGTGCCATGTTTCTGAACCGTTGGCTGAACATTTCCACCAGTTGCTAACCATACAGCAGACCCTGCTGTTCTTACGTCATAACTATTTGCATGTCTGGAGCCACCATGAACGTCGAAGTGTCCGGTTTTGAAAGGTATCCATTGGTTACTGGTGCTGTATTTATATCCATTGTTGTAGTACACACTTCGGCTATATTGTCCATCACGTGTCCAATCTTCAATAAAACAATTGGTCGAGCCTTGAAATTTGACATCTCTGACGGGATATTCTAGAGTTGCATGATGGAACCATCTCCTTGCTGATTGATCATGGATCCAGAATCCGAAACGAGTATGATTCCCATAAGTCCAATTACGTACTACTAAAGTATACCATCGGTCTTGGGTCCAACCATAACTATAGTTGATGGTCCGTAATCCATTCCCTTCACCACCAAATCTGCTGGAGCTCGTGCCATGTCCGGTATATTTAGCTGTAATTGGTGAGTGTGTCGAAGGAGAGTCCCAAAGTGAGAATATGCTATCGTGACCGTAAGGGCTGTCCTGGATTCCACAGTAACCACCACCTTCTTGTCCTGCATTCCACTGAAGTGCGCAGTAGTACGTGTGGACGTGTGAGGCGTTAACCGGAATTTTGACGTCATGCATGAGGATATGCCCTTCGGCATAATCGTCGAAGTGTAAATTTATGGATGGCGCTTGGTCGGACATCTTGTTCCTAAAAAGAAATGGAAAACAAAAATATTTATTGTACAAAAAAAAAAGTCCACGCCAAAAAAAAGTCAAAAGTGTCAAGAAAATATAGTGATTTAATATAGTTGTACTACCTGAATATTTTATTATTCTTATGTACGTAATAAATGATAGGAAAACCGTTAAAACTCTATACGCTACGTCTTTTTCTATAAATATTACAAATAATTGATATTGTACGGACATGACTTAAACTTTTCTGCAACATTTTTCATTACATTAAATGTTGTTGACAAGGGTTTTCAAATTGAGCATGTGACAAAGTCGTATTCGCCTAATTAAGAGGGATCCCGGAAAATGTTATAAAATTGGCGTTCTCCTGCAATTTGAGACAACATATTGTATGTGATAGAACAGCACGATTTTGAAGAGGGAAATATGAAAAACATACACGCAAAAGGAAACTAAAATATTAATTATCGAATCGGTATGTACGAGTTAGTACCGGCCTGTTGAAATATGAGAAATCTTTGATAGATCTATGTCGTTAGTTTTTATTTTCTTTATTTATAATATGTGTTTGTGAAAGTTTAGAGTGTGTACTTAATTTACGTTTAAAATGCGTTTGACTTGACGCGTAAGGTTTTAAACACCGGAGAATCAATTTTTCAATTGTGTCATTTGCTAATTCGCCATCTCGGTGTTTTATGTTTTTTTTTTGAGAATGTGTTGGTTGGTTGTAATTTTTTTAAAGGTCACATTCGGCTTTTTTTAGCTATTCGACACAAGAGTAAGTTTATTTATCTCTAAGAATTAATCCGAGGACGGATTCATCTATTCATTAAGTGTGCAAATGAAAATATAAGTCTGCTCTGCCCAAGCGTGCACTAGGGACGACTTTATCGTTCTAGCATACGACGAGAATGCCGCACACAAACAAGTCTCCCCGAGTCACATTATCCTGACACTGGATGAAACAGTCCATACTCGGTCGTCTTAATGCCCGAGGGCAAGACGAGAAAGCAGTATCTCACAATCTTAAAAGTATTAAGTATGAGAAACCATATTTCAACTCACACTGAACTACCAAGGCAATTTGGAATGTATTGGCGGTGTCCGCTATCTTATCAAACCGCAAATAATTTAAGGGGATTCAGATTTGATATTGATATCTTTTTATCATGCCCCTGTTTTATTTTCGGCAACAAACGTGATGCATGTTTTGGTAATTTTTTTAAGTTCTAGATGTTGTATTGTAAAATTAAGTATTGAATTTCAATTAAAACATCTGTTTGATATGGTATATTGTCATTTGAAGACCACGAAGGTGTTGTGATATACGAATTTAAGAGACAAAAAATAGTATATAATCTCATGTACCGGACTGAGATTTTAAAGCTGTATTAAGTTTTTTAATTTTCTATATATTTTTTTTTGATTTTCTGAAAATATTTAAAAAAAAAATAAAATAGATATCTTCTAACCACGATCCGTGACATTAATTTTCTAAAATTTTATTCCTTTTAGCTGTAAATAAACGGAATCCTCTGACCAGTGGGTCAATGTTTAATGATAATTATTATGAGCTTGGAGCATGCGCACGGATGTACGGAAAAACCCATGAATCGAAGGTGAAACATGACAAATTGCATTAATTGTCCGTCATTAATATCCAGACGTATTTGAAATGGTGTTATTTTCCCTTACTAAGTCACAAATGACAAATTCAACGAATTTTATGTGTTTAATTTATCGTATGTTTTACGATTGTAATTATGAGCTTGGAGCATGCGCACGGATGTACGGAAAAAACCTAGAATCGAAGGTGAAACATGACAGAATTAATATCCTGATGTATTTGAAATGGTGTTATGTATCCCTTACCAAGTCACAAATGACAAATTCAACGAAGTTCTGTGTTTAATTTATCGTATTTCACCGTTTTGAAAGTTGTGTTTAAATGACCCGGGTTTTGATGACTCAACCATGTTCTAATATCAGATTCCAAATGCTGCATCTCGCTGGGAAAATACTGTAATTTCTGTATTTATTCGAGCTTTTATCGTTGAACCAAATGTAACATTGTTCATTAGGAACATCATTAATAAGATTAGCACCGTTTTAATTTTTTTCTTTGGAAAACTTAATGCAGCTTTAACGGATAACATAATTTTGAATCTTATCCTCTCCAGCACGAGAAATCGGGAGAGTTTACAAATCGTGACTATCATCAAGACTCCAAACTTAGTTGCAAGATCATTTTCTTCTCATTTTGTTAAAAATACATTATACAACAATTATAGGAAATACATAATTGCACAGAGTCGAGATCAAAAGCTGCTCAAAGTTTAAACTTCCTATTTCAAAATGTTGAACTTGGAAATTTTAAGTTTTGGTAGATTTCCCAAGTCTAATTTTATTCTTAGACTTTTTTCATCAAATGTAAAATAAAATAAATTTTCGCACTATGTCGTCAGCAATTTTGTCCTCTAAATTAATATACTGTACATCAATCTACAGCAACATTACAAATCTCTAATGGCTTAAATCAGTCAAATGTGAATATTTCTTTTCATGAAAAAGTATAAAATATTAGCACAAAAGCTCATTTTTAAACATTATTTTAAAAAATAATTATAATAACACATCAGTATGAATAACGTATAAAATTCTGTTACCGTATTAACTTTTAATTTTTTATAAAATATAATCAGTTATAGCTGAAAACGAGACGAAACCAGTTCATCATTCAACCATCAACACAGATGTCTTTCTGAGTGTTACATTTCAAAGTAGGTTGTACATTTTTATGAGGATTTTGTTAATGTGATGCACTTAATATGTATCCTGTATTGCCAAAATAGATCTTGCAACAGTTATTTTCTTTAGTGAAAGATCTTTAAAAATCATGAATTGGAATAAGCAAAACAGATTTTGCTTAAAAAAATCGAAATAATAATAATAATAATAATTTAATAAATAAAATAACAATAAATTTTAAAAATTAAAAAATCGAAATTAATTTATCGGAAGGGATTTGGCTTTGAGTTCGCAAATAAATAAATAATGAATTTAAAAAATAAATAAATTTATAAACAAAATAATAATAATAATAATAATGGAAAATATAAAATAAAAAAGGTAATAAAATAATAGTAATAAATAAAATAGAATAAGATAAAAAAAAAATCTAAAGTAACTTGGTTATTTTAATTGTAGTATCATACATACCTTTAATTACTTTGCGTTTCAAAGCCTCCAATAGGTAAAGTATATCTGTCTGGTTGCAATATACGGCAAGAAAATGCGAGATATTTTAATTTCAGCTTGATATCTTGTCACTTATATAGGTACTCCGTACACCAAAGTCGGCTCATCCGACCTTTCTAACCTGATCCGATCGTTGATATTACGTTAGTGGCTATATTTAATTTTTATATTTCTATTGTTTTTAGATATTTTATCATGACCTATGTTTACATATTAGATTGATTATCATATGGTTCATAAATTAGTTGTATCATTTTCTAAATAAATCATATATCTCTCATGATATTTTAAAAGATAGCTAATTATAATAAATTAACTTTTGACCGTCTGTTGTGATAAATTAAGTGTTAACCTTTTTTCAGTCATAGATGCGTGTTTATTTTACATATTGGACAAGACAGAAATTACAGTTCCATATGGTTCAAAATAATTTGACATTTATATCTAGGGTCATTTTTAAACTGATTACCTCAACACGTTCAATATTGCTCCTGTTAAATAATGACAGACTTGAAAACTTTTTTCAAGCTGGAAATTGTTCTACGCGATTTATCCATATTTGATGGCTTATTAAAATTTCCATTTTTCCAAAATAATGAAAATTGGTCAAAGATATCCCGATGTTGTTCAGCACGCGATCATTTTATTTTCGTGTTTGAGGCCTCGGTTGCCAAACTAACCCCAACTATAGAATTTAGAAGTGTCTTTTTATCCGATTTATTTGTATCTTCATATTAGTTAAATTTCAATTTTTATTTCAGAAATATAAAAACTAACCCAATCATCCCGATGTTGTTCAACAGTACACGATTATCTTATTTTTGAGTTTAAGACCAAAGTTGCCCAAATCAATTTTTCTAATGAAATAACTTTTAATTTTACAGACTTTAGAACTTTGATATGAAAACCTGTTAGTTTACTTTTAATTTCATTTTAAACATGTTATCTTACATATTTATATAAATTTAATTTATTTATTCTTAAATGATGTTTATCATTCCTCTTTTATATTACACAACACTTTAAAGTATTTCTGGTATAATATTTATTAATATCATATAATAATGATATATATCAAGCACATATTTATTCATAATCAAATCACTATCCAAAACTCGAAAACTATGAAAACTGGAATATATAGTTGAACACAGGAACTTCCACCGGCAAAGTTAGCCTTGTTGCTTCAAAAGTGTAACTTGCACCCCCTGTCTAGCTAGCTTACGAAAGCCTATTAGGCTCATAAATAAAAAAATTAAAAGGCGTAATAACGCGAAATAAAGGTGTAATAACGCGAATTGAAAGGCGTAATAACGCGAAATAAAGGCGTAATAACGCGAAATAAAGGCGTAATAACGCGAAATAAAGGCGTTATAACGCGAACTGAAAGGCGTTATAACGCCTTTATTTCGCGTTATTACGCCTTTATTTCGCGTTATAACGCCTTTCAGTTCGCGTTATTTCCACTTTCAATTCGCCTTAAAACCCCTTATTTCGTTTTATGACGCAAGTTGCTTACCATAATGGTGTGGAGGTCCCGGGTTTAAAGGTCCATTTTCCGCCCAATTACATACATTATTAAAAGTCTGTGTGTGTGTGTGTGTGTGTGTGTGTGTGTGTGTGTGTGTGTGTGTGTGTGTGTGTGTGTGTGTCCTGCACAATAATATGTAACGTAATTAGTTTTTATATGTATAATTTCTATGAAAATTTAAAAAAAACTGTACATCATCCGATCCTGCGCTGAAATGAACAGTTATTTCTGAAACCGTTCCATATGTCGATTTTAAGTTTTTTTTTCATAAAGAGTGTCATTTGTACACATGGCTATTTATGAATTAGATCCTGATTAACTTTTAATAGTGATTAAAAAACATTTGTGTGTATCTTAGTTAATATGGTTAGATCAAGGTTTATTCACTTTCATTTGCTTTAGGCTGTCTAAAAGAATTTAAACTAAAACAATCTGTTTGTGGAAAGGGATATTAACCTTTGGAGAGAAACGATTCTCAATGGAAGTGACTGCTCTATATATAGACAAAAAGGCATTATAACGCCTTTCACTTCGCATTATAACGCCTTTCAATTCGCGTTATTACGCCTTTCAATTCGCGTTATTACGCCTTTATTTCGCGTTATTACGCCTTTGAATTCGCGTTATAACGCCTTTATTTCGCGTTATTACGCCTTTGTTTCGCGTTATTACGCCTTTCAATTCGTGTTATTTCGCCTTTATTTCGCGTTATTACGCCTTTATTTCGCGTCATTACGCCTTTCAATTCGCGTTATTACGCCTTTATTTCGCGTTATTACGCCTCTTAATTTTTTTTATTCATGAGCTTAATAGGCTTTCGTACTAGCTACACTCGCGACGTGTCAAATTAAATTTGAGATTTAAAGAAACATGGAACTGTGGGATGCCAAATATATCAAGGATAATTTTGGATATACATGTAGCGAAATCAAACTTATGTTACAATATTGTGCTGACAGGCATGTAACTTATAGGAGCCTTAGTAAGCTTAAGTTCGCAATTTCCCTAAGTCAACAACTGTAAGCAGCTAGCTTTGTTATATAAAGTTCTCTTAGTGTGAAGAAGCTTTCCCAAACCGTATTTACTGTAAAATGAACACTTATGAGTGTCATAATTTAGGTATTAGTCTAGATATGAATCATAACTTGAAAAATCTTTTATTTTATGCTCATTATTATAGATAGCATTTAAGTTTATGTTTATGTGGAGTTGAATGATTTTTGTGACAATCTTCTCTCTAGGTTTACCAAGATTCTGCATATATTCTGCTTCATGTGATAAAGACACATATCAGCAAGCATTGTGCACAGTTTGTGCCAATTGGTATACCAATTGTTTGTTTGAAAATTATACAAAAAAAACCTAATTAAATATGTTGTCTATCAAAAACGCTAACATTTTGTTGATGGTATTTTCAGTATATATATAAATTTTTTGTGTGTGTGTGTGTTGGGGGGGGGGGTTGTATGGTGTTTGACAAAATAATCTAAATGATTCTCTATTGAGCACTAGATATTTATATGCCGAAAGCACTTCTGAAGCACCAGTCGATATCCTGCATATGCATAATCTTTCCAAAAAAACTAGCATTTTACTTATCTTAGATTTTAAGCTCTGAAAATTATAAAAATAATCGTTAACCCTTCCGACCATCCAATGTCGACCAGTGTTTTCTACTAAACAAAATGACCAAGTGTTACACAGATATTTTTTCTTTGTTTTACTGTGAGATTAACCAGGCAGTGAAAGTAAAAAAATCTCTCTTTCATTTTTTGTCCAAAAGAAATCCCATAATGGATATGCATGTAGTCACTAACATTGTGCATGACTTTTGTATGCGAAAATGTATATCTATTATACCTTAAACTTTTAACATTTTCTAAATACTAAAATTGCACATTTTAGGGGTATTAAAACCGCATAGGTTATCAAATATCAACAAACGTATATTTTTGAACTAAAGGATATATCGTATAGTTATGCATATTAAAATTCTAATTTTGACATAATTTTTACACATTTATATAGCATAAAACAACATTTTTTCGTAATTGGTGTTTTTAATTTTGCCAGACATGAATTAAGGGACGCTCAAGTGGCAGGGTTTAAGCCACTGGGTTCATTTGCTTCTGTATACTCATTTCCATACGCCCGTCTATGACGGGACGTATTATGGTATGGCGCAGTCCGTCCGTCCGTCCGTCCGTCCGTATGTCCACACGTCGTACACTAACTCAAGAATGCTTTGAGCAATTTTAATGAAACTTTTGTGAAATGTTTGTATCTAAGGCAGAAAGCCCCCTTTCGTTTTTGAGCGCCACTGCGGTAGCTCAGTTGCTAGAGTGCTCGCTCCGTAAGTGGAAGGTCGTGGGTTCGAGCCCCGGCCGGGTCTGACCCAAGACTTGAAAGTGGGTAGTGGCTGTTTTTTCGCCAAGCACTCGGCATTACGAAATGAAAGTCACGGTTCTTTCGGATGGGAACTTAAAATAAACGAGGTCCCGTGTCATGGCAGGCATGGCACGATAAAGAACCCTGCTGTATGATGCCATCAGCGCAACGCACAGGCAAAATTTCTGCAATTTCGCCTATAACTGGCGACGTATCGATATAAGTGAATTATTTTTGACTGGGACGTTAAACACCATTGCTCACTCACTTTCGTTTTTGAGATTCGTATGTTTTTTCGTTGCGGAGTTATTGGCCTTTAATTGTCAAATTTTAGGCACTTTTTGCATGTTGTACAATAACTGAAACTTTCTTTAAACTATTTTAATGGCTCTTTTGTGTTATACTTTTATCCATGACAGAAGGGACCCTTTCGATTTTGAGATTCCTTTTTTGTCATTGCGGAGTTATGGGACTTAAATTGTCATATCTAAGGCATTTTTCTGCATTTTAATGGAACTTTTGTGTTATATTGGTATCCATAGCAGAGAGCTCCCTTTTATTTTTGAGATTCGTATGTTTTCTTGTTGTAGAGTTATTGGCCTTTAATAGTCAAATTTTAGGCATTTTTTGCATGTTGTAATTTAAAAATCATTTGAACTTTTTTTTATTTATACAGATATCCTTATTGTACCAGATACTTATATCTTTAACATCATATATATCTTAGTTTTTTGTCTCATAGACAGGGAAATCAAGGCATCAAAGCCATTATTCCGAAAAACATAATTAAAATACCTTTATATTTTATTTAAAAAATTATTTCCATACTTTAGAAATTATCAATGTTATAATACGAAATCTCAAATAACTTTTTTGTATTTAGGTTCTATTTGTAGTAGTTACCTAGTCCATGTTATTTTGAGTGATGACATGAAATGTTTAATTTCTATCATTTGTTTTTATTTCTAGTGACGGAATAACAATAAATAGATTGTTTAATTTTGAAATTATCAATGTTTTCAACACAGTTATTCTAGCTAAATGAGTTGAAATTCTTTTGACTATTGTTTTCAGCTTCTTTTTACCTATTGTAATTTGTTATCATAGTAATTTATTTCTATCATTCTGTCTAAATCAATTTGAAATCAAAACTCAAATAAATGTAGACTTTTTTACAAATCAAAAAATTAAAAGCTTTTCACCTAGACAATATGATAAAAATCATTCTTATCCAACAACATTTGTTATGATAAAAATCATTGATTTGTTTTTATTTAATTATATTTTCATTTGCCTTGTGAAATTCCAAAAGCTGCAAGCTTGAGACCCGTTGTGTTCATAATCGACTATGAACGACAAAAATCTTGTCACTCCGTATATAAATACATATAAAATGCAATACACAATCCGGAACTACATAACCATAGAAAACAAACATGGTTGTCACGTCACTTTTGTTTATATTCAAGACAAGCTTGAAAAACGCATTTACGAAATTTTACAAGAACGGGTCAATTGTTAAAATGCACAAACTAAAATCAAAGAAATTAATGAAATAAATTTTAGTAACATAAATAGACACCTGGCTGATATTCACCGTAATATTGACATCGGGAGAGACAGAGTTTAAAAAACCAAATGGTGTTTTTGATAGCCTCTTGAAAGAACGGACAATAACTGGTCTGTCAAAACCAACAGACCATAAAAAAATCTTGAACAATCAGATCTTACAAAAATGTCTTTCTACCTTGGCAAAGCTGCTACATCCCTATTATTTTAAGACAATGTATAATGTTACATCCCTATTATTTTGAGACAATGTGTAATGTTACAATTTGTTAATTAATTCTTTGTCTTGCGGAATGTCAATTTCAAGGGATGTAAATTTCAAGTGAACTTAGATTCATGAAACGCAGAAGAAAAGTCACAAGGTAGATTTTGCACCCATCCAAAATTTGTCACAAAAACGTATGTATGTCACATCCAGTGAAAATGTTTGTTGATCGGTAAAACTGAAAAATCAGCTATATGTTTTAATCATTATACTAGGGATACACTAGCAACTCCTCACAATAATCCATGGTTTAAGTACTACAAAACTCCTTGCTAAACGATCATTTTCTAAACTTTGAGAGATATTTGCACCGCATCAGGCATGGGGAATAAGTATCCCCCTGACTGCTTTGCTGTCTAAAATTTGAACGATACCGAGTATGAAGCTTGGTACATAATGTTCATGTCCAATCGCATGAATAAACCTCAACCTTACAATGTCGACATTCTACAAAAAATCTCTCGATAAATCTCCGTCTACGCTCATATCCCAGCGCAGATTCGAAACCCACGTGCTTGGCCACTGAAAATCATCCTTCTGCTAGAGTTTCCTCCGTTTCAGATTCACACATTTCACTTCCGATATAGAGCCAGCAATCTTTCAACGCAAATAACACCATTACTCCAAACTTCTTTGCTAATTCCCACTTCAGTTCTTTCAATTTAAATTCAAATGGTGCCACACGGGTGTATCTGATTTTCTACCTTAATATAGTCCACAAAGAACAACACATTTATTGTTGATATTCAAATTTTTATTTATATAATTTTATATTCAATATTCTCAAAAATAAATTATGCGAATAAATCATCGAGAAAAAATCCCATCAAAATACCTGATAACTATTATTTTTCAACCCCCCTCCCCGTTGTTAACCAACACCAAAAAAGGTGCAGATTAATAATTAATGTGTCGTTCTCGGTGTCAAATACAGCTCTAAGTGGCTACATTGCGTCTACTTGACTCCTTCCGATGTGCATGTGTTAAAGATGGGTTTTTTTTTATTTATTTATTTATTTTTTTTTTTTAATTTTTTTTTTTTTTTTGAATCAATGAATAATTTTTTTTTAAATCTATATATTTCACGAAAATATAACAATTGAACTTTTTTAAAATGACAAAAAATTGCCTTCATATTGCCAATTAACATCATTTTAAAACAGTTCAATTGTTAAACAGAATTACCTGAATTTGTTTATAATGTTTATTATTTGTACAAAGTCAGCAGAAATTGTGCCATACCCTGGTACGACCGCCTAAGGGTTTGTTGATTAGTTCAAATGTCATACACTTGCAGTGTTTTAAATATGCGGAATCTGTTTATGGTTTTAATCCATTTGTCACGTGATTTCGGTTAATTATTGATAATATTGTGTGTGAATTTGTTTTTACTGATTGTTTAATAGATATTTTAGACATTTCAAAAGAAACATTATTTTACAGAAGACCTTAAAACTACTGTCATATGCTTCTTTTGAATTTTTACAAAATAATGCAATTCAAAAGTAGCAAATGACTCTACAGCCCCTTGTCCTGCAGAAATGTAAAGACTACACAAACGTAAAGAATTCGCTTGGATTCCCAGCTAGTTCGACTCAGACCTAAAAAATGACAACTGGCTTTTGGACAAAGGAAAACGTTAGTACTTCGAGTGATAACAGATAATCAGAGATTTCTTCAGAGCAAAATGCCCCCTTCCCAGACAAGATTCCTTGGTCATTGACTTGCTCATCTAGATGTTAAAAACATGGAAGCGGCCGGATACGATTTACACACAAGGACAACCAGATAAGGTGGTTTGTATATATCCTCCTCAAATTGAGCGAGCGGAGTCAATTCGCTGGCCAATGTTAGGTGGATTTCTTCGGGAAATCTGATTTTCTAGTTTTAGGTATGTTAACTACTTGCAATTTTGCTATATAATTACATATACATCATGATTTGTCACAACATGATTGTCTAGTGTAGATGCCAAAATGGTAAAATTATTCATGTCAGGTGGTATGATTTAAAACATAGATAGTAGGTGTTGATAATTTTGTTTAAGCATCTTTATGTAGAATTCTCAAGATTCGAATCCGTAACTAAATTACTATCATGTATATTAATCTATTGCAACAACACAACAAATCTTTTATTACTAGAATCTTCCAAAAGTTTTTTTTTCTTTTTGCAAAAATAATGTATCGAAATGTTAGCTCATGAGCTAATTTTTAAGACAATTATAATAATAATAAAAAGAAGAATAACGTAGCGATAAGTAATTTTTGTAAAGCTAGTTTTTTAATCTCATTTTTTTCTTTCTTTTAAAATAATATAACAAACCAAGGAAATTTTTTCTCAATGCGGCAAATACTTTTTTCACTATGGTTTTATTTATATGATGCACTTTATATGCATACATTATCGCAAAAATATATTGTGAGACAATTAATTGTTTATAAATAGCAGTAAGGACATTATACAATGGAATTATGAAAAGGGATTTGTTTTCAATTCCCGAAAAAATGATAATAATAATAATAATGAATAAAAAACAAGTACATGTAATGATAATAAATATATTGATAAAATATAATAGAAAAAATAAAATTATATGGAAAAATAAATAGAAAATAGAATAGAAAAATGATAATAAAATTAAATTAAAAATATTAATAGAATAATAGTAACAGATTAAAAAATTGACATTAACTTAGTAACAGTATGTCTGTACTGTATTTCAGCTTAATGTTTAGTGACTTTTATGGGTACTCCGTACTCTGTACTCCGTACACCAGGGTCGCCTCATCCACCGGTGATATTTCGTTAGTGACTATATTGAATTTTCAGATTTCTATTGTTTTAAATGTTTTATCTTGACCTATGTTAACATATTAAATTGATTATATCACGTGGTTCGTAGTAGTAGATTTTAATAAGATAAAAAATCAAAAAAGATAACAGTAAAATTTATATAATTTTAAAATATACATGTATTTTCCGTTTATAAATGTCACTTAAAAATCTAGCTAATTAAATTTGTACCTCAGAAGTACCTATTATGATAAAAAAAACAAACATTTAATGAAAATTATAACTTTAAAAAAATTCAAAAAAAATGCTACACAACATTTAAAAAGCTATCTTTTTAGTCAACATAAAAAGAACAATCAATTAAAAATGTTTTGCTAACTCTACTTAATTGTTAAAATAATATTTACAAATGCTATCTCATTAAGGATATTTGGCATATCAACTCAATTCATTTTCTTGTGTTAAAGAACCACAACGAAAATATACTAGGATTCTCCTTTGGTCTCTGTATTTTACATTACGAATATAATGACAGGTATTGAATTAAAATGCAAATTACATTTCCTTACTACATAGTGTTGAATTTAAAAGAAATATGAAAAAGATATTGATGTTCAAAGATGCAACAAATATTGTTAAATAAAAGTTTTGATTTTCATAATTAGAAAAATATTCAAATCATAGCATCATATCCTACATGATAAACTAGGAAGGTGCATAATGGATCTTTTGGACAAAGTTTTTTTCTTGAAACATTTAAAAAATTGTTATGTACTCAGAATAAAAGAAACTTTTTTAATGTCTGGTTATTTTTTTTTTTTCGATAAGGTCAGTAAATTTTACATCGACTTTTGATATTTTTGAATGATTTTGTTTAAATACGTAGTTTTGTTCTCCAAATATGTATATGATAAACAATTATGGACTGACAGTAGGTTCAAGTGTTGTTTTGTATAGTCTAAAAGTACTTATTTCCATTATCAGTACCCGTGTCATTAAAAAATTCTTTATCACACCATTTATGAAATAGTTGTTTAATTATTTAAATAAACCATATACATGCATTTCTTTTAATGACTGGATTTTAAAACGATAGCTAATAATTATAAATTAACTTTTGATCTTCGATTTGTTTACCTTTTAGTCATAGCCCGCGTGTTTATCCTACTTATAGGGCAAGACAGGAATTAAAAAAAAGTTTCAAAAATAAAAGTAAAATAAAAATACGGCTTTATTAGTGATGTTCATTTTGTTAGTGATGAGTTTATTGGTCATGTTTAGCTAACAAAAAAGAAAAAATGTAATATTGTAAAATCAAAAATTAGAAGAACATCTTAAATTTAATTTTATTGCATCGTGGAGTTATTTGTTATTTGTTTTATTAAACATTTTTAAAAAAATAGAAATGTTTTTTCATATGTTAAAACAGCAAAAGTCTAACAAAAATACTTTTTTAGTTTTGATGTTTCATATGTGCACATTTTAAGATGTTTCTCTTTTACCGAATTTAGGAACATAATATAGAAACTTTTTGTGATTTTTGTCTTTTTTTAAATGTTGTATATTAACGTTTTAATCATTTTATCAAACAAACTATGTTTTAAAATATTTTTTCTATTGTTTGGGTTCAGCATTTACTAAGCCTGAATAACTTACACAATTAATTGTACAGCCATATATATGTTTATCAACAATATAATTAATGAAAAAATACTAGAATTTGACATGTTCTTGAAAATGCCATTTTTTTCAATTTCAATATCAGTGTTATACCAAAGGGGTTTGAGAGATTATGTCACTGTGAGATGTTGTAAAGGGATTTATTTAATTTTGTCCAATTTTTAAAAAACATCTCTCCCAAAAAAGTTCAATCCTAGAAAACATTCAAGAAAACCAATTTTTTTATAAAAAGGAATTTATCACCCCTCCCCAAAATTTTTCGAGCGTATAAAGCAAAAGAAATTTCCAACATGAACTCATTTAGCGGATCAGTTAATTTTTTAATCCGTTTCATTTTAAGTGCAAGATAAAAAGATTGGATATGGGGAAACTAAAATCCACCAACTGCAAGATCATTGTTCATAGATTTTCGTTTTGTCTAGTCCATTTTTTCATTCAAGAAAAAGTTAAAAATAGGTTGTATTTTATCTGTTATTTTGGGGCGATCTTGAAGTGTCATAAAGGTATGAATAAATATTGGCAGAGCTATTGTTTTTACTACTGTTACTTTCCCATAACAGGTTGTTTTCTATAAAACCATTTTTTTAACAATTTTAAAGACAGTTACATCTTCAGTCTAAACATCCATATAAAATGAATTTGCTTGTAAATTGTATATATTTGACAAAATACCTGTTAAAATTGATGTGAAATATGTGCACATTTCAGAAGTTCATTCCTCATCAGTGACACTAGGGGCCGAAATAGTTGATAAAAAGTTATTAGAAACATAATCCAAAATTTTTTTAATAATTTAATTCCCAGGAGTTTGAATAAACCATTATGATTTCACTTTATACATTTTTTAGTTTTTAGTTGCTCACAAAAACCTAATCCATACTGCCTTTGTTCTGTCAGTTTGCTCTCAGATCAGAACGTTTATTATGTGATGCCTTTAATCTTAGGGTCTTGTTTAATTGTCGCACTAAGTAACTCAGCGGATATGATAAAAAGATACGGGGAAAGTGGGCCCCCTGTCTGACACCCCGTTGAGCTTCGAAGAAACTAGAACAATGAACACTGTATAGAATACAGCTTGTTATATCTGTGTAAAAACTTGAAACTGCTTGATGATTGAGTTGCCAAAACCAAAACATTTAAGTGATTTTTCATTATAGAATCAAATGTTTTTTTAAAGTCAAGCAGTACATGTAGTAATATACCAGGGTTTTTTCTTTTTATATAATGAATAAGAGATTGTTTTTCTTCTGAAGTTTAGTTTTATCACCTCCCATAGAAGTTAGTCGTTTATTGAATATTCGGTTTCGTTATTGGTTATCATAATCTGGTCAAATGAATTTGATTGAACTTTTTACAATATTCATGAATTCTTGATCATCAAGCAAACCATTATTGATTTTCTAAATACCACTTTCTTTTTCATGTTCTGAAAATTTTGGTTCTACACTTACCGCTGAATGGTCTGACTCATACCAAGTATCAATATCAGCATCGTTTGAAAGGGTTAAACAACTAGGGAAAATAGAGTATAATCCTACTCCATCCTATCCATTTTTGATATTTTCCCTTTGGTTTTCTCCATATATATATAATTATTATTATTATTACACCTCTTGTAAATTTCCTCTAATCTGATTAATTTACTGCAGTTGACAAAATGACAAAAGAAGCATCAGAGTAACATTAGCATAAGCGGGTAGCACTGTAATGTCCCATGCGCAGATGAAACAAAAAGTGGGAAGGCTGAAAGCATATCTTTCTGCATCATTAAAACATTTTAAACGTCATACATCAATATTTACAATCTAATTATCACTACCTAGATGAACCTTTTACGACTGACTGACATTATTTTCCAAATTCAAATTCTTTATTTCTCATCATTGTAATATTAACAATACAGAGAACATGTAAATTCATATATATACAATACAGCACGCGTGAGTTACAGTATAGTTTTTAACTATAATTTTTAATTTTAATTGTAAATTTAACCTGGATGACTAAATCTCCCAAAAATAAAACTAATAAATTTACAAATATTATTTAATAATGACAATTTTTTGTTGAAAATAAAGAATAATATTTCAAAACATTTTTTTTTTTTTATAAAAATTTGGTATATATTGTTTTCTAACTTCATCAAAACATTAACAATCCATTATATAATGAAATCCATCTCTAATATCTTCAAAACACAAAGTGCATATTCTATCAGACTTTGGTATGTTTGACCAACGACCTGTTTCTATAGGTAAATTATGTTTGCTTGTTCTAAATTTACTTAATAAAATTTTATTTTTTGTAGAAATATTAGACAATAAGTAATGTTGCATTTCAAAATTGTCAACAAATAACCTGTAAGATATACCTTTAGATGAAATTTTTATATCACTACTCCATTGTTGTATAAACTGATCAAATATTCCTTAAACTACATCCATCAAAAATTGATTTTGCATAACACAGCCATTTATAATTTACACCACTTACATGATTTGAATATAAAAGATTATACATAAGCGATAAATATTTTGTGTCTTTACCAGTTACAATATTAGCCCAAAAAATTATAATTCTACTTTTAATATTAACAATAATTGGATACCTTGCAATTTCACCATAAACGATATAGTTTGGAGTAGATGTTTTAAGATAGAGAATTATTTTATAGAATTTGAGATGAACCCTTTCAAGAATATCACAATTTCTAAATCCACATATAAACCATCTACCTTAATTCTAAATTTTGTATTATTATACATATTAACCAATTATCTAAAACATTTACAGTTGATATTATATTTAAAACGTTTTTGCCACAGGCCTCCTCTCATTACTTATTAAATGCTGCTTGAAAATCAATAAATGTACAATTGAGTTTTTTACTTTTCAAAAAAAGAGTTTCTATTAAATTATAGTGTACAAAAATGTTATCAAGAGTAGAATATTTATGTCTAAAACCAGTCTGGTTTTCACTCAATAATGAACATTCGTCAGCATATTCATTTAACCTTTTGCATAAAATAGAAGTAAATAATTTACTTATACAACTTAGTAAAGTAATAGATCTGTAATTATTAACATCATTTCTACTTCCCTTGTTTTTAAAAACTGGGATGATATCACCACCAGACCACGCATCAGGTACAATACCTGTATCAAAAATAATATTGAACAGTTTGTTATAAATAGGTAACATGTAATCAATAGAGTGTACCATATATTCTTTAAAAACATTATGAATACCCGGAAATTTAAATGATTCCAATTAATTGTTAAAGCGTAAATAGTTCCGAATGGCGTAGGTATATCTAACCTAGTTTTCTGGGGTTTTTACCTCGTCTAAATAGTCCCAGTTGATATTTCCACTTCCTTATCTTCCATTCGGTCTGGTATACTTACGATTTTTAATTTTTGCAGAGTTATTGGAGTATAACCCGACGATGACGGATAACCAATTGTAAAAAACCGCGTAGCGTCGCCGTCATCGTCGGGTTATACTTCAATAACTTTGCAAATATTTTAACCAATCCTTAAATATGTCATTCTACTCAACCGATGTTAATCATGATTTTTGTGAAGAGATAGTCAAAATTTGCATTTTCTTTCTTTCCTTTGTATATTCACAATCTCGACTTATTGTGAGTATGGGACACTTGTCTTCCAAGGATGTCCTCAAGAACAACTTCTATAGAACTGCCTTCTGGAAAGTTAAAGGTGACACTCCTAACTTCAGAATAGTAACCATAGGCAACAGACTGTCCGTCAATTTTCACGTTGTAGGAAAACTGGGGAGTGCTGCTGGCGGGAACTGACCATGATGCATGGTTATGGGTAGCAGACGTTATTGAAAATGAAATTGGTGCTACACTTGGCTGTGGTGGCGTCGAGTCCAAATGGATAGTGACTTGTTTCTTGTGTCCGCTTTTGGCGGGGTAATCTATAGTTGCATGGTGGAACCATTTCCTAGCCGCTTGATCATGGATCCAGAATCCAAAACGAATATGATTCCCATAATTCCAGTTCCGTACTACTAATGTATACCATCGATCCTGGATCCAATCATAACTATATTTGATTGTCCGTAATCCATTCCCTTCACAACCAAATCTGCTGGAGCCCGTACCATGTCCGGTATATTTCGCTGTAATCGGTGAGTGTGTTGAAGGAGAGTCCCAAAGCGAGAATATGATATCATGACCGTAAGGGCTGTCCTGGATACCACAGTAACCATCACCTTCCTGTCCTGGATTCCACTGAAGTGCGCAGTAGTGCGTATGGGCCTGCGAGGCGTTAACCCGAATTTTGATGACATGCATGAGAATATGCCCTTCGGCATTATCGTAGAAGTACAAATTAATGGATGGTGCTTTGTGAGACATCTTGCTACTGAAAAGAAGTGAAAACAAAAGTATTTATTGTATTATTAACAAATGTATTTAAAACAATTTCACTCCAAAAAAGTTTTGTAAATAGATAGTATTTTAATATAAGTAGTTTGAAGTGTACTACCTGATTATTCTTTTTTTTCTCATGTGCGTTATAAATGATTAGAAATTTTACAAATTTCCGATATTGTAGGGGTCATGTTTTGAACTTTTCCGCAAACTTTTCATTACTTTAAAATGTTTTTACAGTGGGAAACCAATTTATCTATTTTGTCATCGCCTATCTCATATCCGTCAATGTGTTTAGGGAATCGGTTGGTTTGTTGTAATGTTTTTTAATGATAGCAATTTTTTCAGGGTTTTTGCCTATTAATATCTAATGATTAATCCGCGGACAAAATCATGTATTTGTTAATTGTTATTATAGTCTACTTTGCATAGTCATTAATTCCTGACGACTTTACCGTGCTAAAACAGTTATTTTTGTTAAATATTTATTGCCACACACAAACAAGTCTACCCGAGTCACATAATACTGACACTGACACTCCATACCCGGTCGTCTTAATGCCGAAGGCTAGACGAGGAGAAAGAAGTATCTGAAATTTTCTTTAAAGTCTTATGTATGACCCACCGTATTTCGAAACCCCGCGCTTTTGAAAAGAACGCTCTACTGTGACCTCTGAACTACCAAGGCGGTCGCGGAATGTATTGGCGTCCGCAATGTTTTCAAACTGCAAAAACATTTTTAGTAATGAATCTTGATGTCGACAATATTTTTTTTATCCCGCTCCCTGTTCTGTTTACGAGGACAAACGTGGTGCATGTTTTATAACTTGGGTAAGTTTTAAGTGTTGTATTTAAAAAAAATATTGGATTTGAACTCAAATTCATTATTAAAACGTTTATATGGTATACTGTCGTTTGCTGTAACTTAATTTGCAGAATACATTCTGAAGACCATGATGGTATTGTGATATGCAACTTTAAAAGTAAAAATTGCATAACTAAAACACCGGACTGAGATTTTCTCCATTTAAACGGGTAACATAATCTCGTATTCTATTCTTTCCAGCGCGACACAATTGGGAGATTTTTAAATTTCGAGTATCATCAAGAATCCAAAGTTAGCATCATCTCGAGTATCATTATATCTCGACTTCCATTAAGACATAGCGTTTTGATGGGTAATAACCTGATATAATTTTTTGTCAATATGACTCAAAATGTTTACAAATAAATAAAAAGTGGAATTCATATCCAGTAGCTAAATGACATAAAAGACACAATCTGTTTTCTCTTTGTATATTTAACAATTTACCTGTTTCTACTGGAAGTTTATGATAAGAGGTAGGTAATTTACATAAAAAGTAAGAATGAAAAGTGTTAAGTCTTATTAGATAATCTAAAAACTGATTTGAAAGAGAAATACAATTGACCCTTTGATGACGTATTGTTACTTTTCAATTGTAGAACAAAACTATCCTGAAGCAATGTCTTAACTTGAGGTTTGTTTAAATACAAATTAACAAAAAACTGCATATTCCTTAAAAACATAATCCTGCTGATTATAAAATAGTTTTAACATGGTTTATCAATGGAAAACGAATGATATTAGGATTGTGTAGTTGCAGCATTAGTCTTTACAAACAAGATGACAAAGTATAACATTTAGGTTTGACCAGCTTACATTAAAAATTCTCAAACATGAATATACAAAAGAAAACGATCTAATTCTCCGTAAAGCATATATTTTAGAATTGATTTTCGTAAGTTCAATTTTTTTCTGCAAACGATGTATATTTACAATAATATTGATATTTTCATAACCCCATATCTGACAGCCATATCAGTAATACAACTGGGACAACAAAAGAATCAATAAGTTCTAATTGCACATCTATTGGAAAGTTAATCTTTACTTATAAAGGATAGATATGATAGAGATATAGACTTTTAGCTTGTGGGATAAAAAATTTGATACAATACCAAGGTATGAGAATGTTTCAACAATTTCTAATTGTTTCAGATAAAGGAATGAACATGATTATTTTTTTTTTTTACCAAATATTATCATTTTTTTTTAAAAGTTTTCCATATTTGACAATATTCACTAAACAAATCAAGCGATTGTTGTAAGCCAGACGCTGTTTCAGCTAATAAAACTTTTCATTTGCATAAAGTAGGAGATAATTTTAGAGAAATACTACAATGCTATTTATTGTTTGACTAAAAAATTCAACACCGTTTAAATAATATTCTAAAAAATAATCTTCAACATCGTTAAGTTATAAAAAACAACAATTTTGATAAAATTTTATCCTGTATTATTCCAACATCATGTACATGTATATGCAAAACATTTAAACAGGCTCCATTAAGTTGTACACAAGACTTAATACAATTATACATATAAAAAATAACATTGAAAAATTTTACCACTGATTCCCCATTTTAAAATCTTTTGCCACAAATCGGCTCTATATATTATGTCAGTACTCCGTATACCAGAGTCTTCTCATTGGTGACATTACGTTAGTTGCTTTATCTAATTTTTAGTTTTCTATTGTTTTTAAATTTTTATCATGGCCTATTTTAAATATTAAATTGATTATCACATGGTTTGTAGTAGTAGTTTTTTAAAAAATTTCAACAAAGATAACATTATTTTAAAATATTATCTCCGTTTTGTACATATCACTTGAAAATTTAGCTAATTTAATTTGAATCTCAGAAATGAACGTGGTGATAAAAAATTTCATCAAAATTATACTAGTATTCATTAAAAAAATAAAATAAAAAAGCAAGAGTTTGTCTCAAAATGACTATATCCCCCGCCACCTGTTTTAGTCATATAGGGAATTGGGAGGGGATGACGTTTTTAATATGATTTTTCATATGTCTTAATCAAAAACAAACATACCAATCCATGTTCAAATCACAATCAACAAAAGACATAAATACTCATAACTCGTTGAAAGTATTCTACAAAATAAGCTGACATTAATTCTTTCAGAATTTACTGCTATATATATTCTATCCAAAGGCTTTGTCAATCATATCAATGTTAAAATTTTAATTTAAAGGGGACAAAACTCCTAAAAATAACTACAAAAACACGTCAACAAAGGGACGTAACTCTCTAAAAATAGTACGAGCAACATGGAAAAATCATAGGACCATCTGCATGTGATAATGAAGAAGCCTGCAATGTTTGAAAAGAAACGGCATCATCGTGTAGGAGGAGTTCGATATACAAGGTTTGTGTCGGACGCACGGACAGACACACATACGGACGTACGCACAAACGGGCGCACAAACACACGGGCGGACGAAGGTTATTTCATATCCCCACTACGCATTCGCGGTAGCGGGGGATAAAAAAATCTACACAACATTTAAAAAACTATCTCTTTAGTCAACATAAAAAGAACAATATATAAAAAATGTGTTTTCTTACTTGATTGTTATAATAATATTTACAAATGCGATCTAATAAAGGAAATTTGGCATACCAACTCAATTCATTTTCTAATGATAAAGAACCACAACAAAAATATGCTAGGATTCTCCTTTGGTCTCTGTATTTTACAATACGAACATAATGACAGGTATTGGTCCATTATTGTTTGTCACATGGTTTTTTCTAAAAAATATTTTTTCATTCAAAACTTTCCTCATAAAATTTAACAGCAAAATTAAATTAAAAAACATTGACATAATCAAATTCTATTTTTAAATGGAAAAATTTTCTCTGAATTCTTCTTAAGATGCAAATTACATTTCCTTTCTACATAGTGTTGAATTTAAAAGAAATTTGAAAAAGAAATTGATGTTAAAAGATGCAATAAATATTGTTAAATAAAAGTTTTGAATCTCATAATTAGAAAAATATTCAAATCATAACATCATATCCTATATGATAAACTAGGAAGGTGAATAATGGATATTTTGGACATAGTTTTTTTTCTTGAAACATTTTTTAAAAAAGTTATATACGCAGAATAAAAAAAGCTTTTTTAATAAGTCTGGTTATTTTTATTTCGATTAGGTCAGTAAATTTTACATAAACTTTTGATATTTTTGAATGATTTTGTTTAAATACGTGGTTTTGTTCTCCAAATATGTATATGATAAACAGTTATGGACTGACAGTAGGTTCAAGTGTTGTTTTGTATAGTCTGAAAGTACTTATTTTCATTATCAGTACCCGTGTCATTAAAAATTCTTCATCATATCATTTATAAAAGAGTTGTATCATTATCTAAATAAACCATATACATGTATTTCTTTTAATAACCCGATTTTAAAACGTGGCTAATTATTATAAATTAACTTTTTGACCTTCCATTATGATAAATCAATTTGTTGACCATTTTCAATCCTAGCCCACATGTTTATCTTACTTATAGGGCAAGACAGAAATTAAAAAACAGTTTTCAAAAATAAAAGTAAAATTAAAATTAGGCTAAATAGGAGATGTTCATGATGAACTTTATTTGTCGAAAGAAAAAATGTAATATTTTGAATCAAAAGATTAGTAGAAGAACATTTTAACTTTATTTCATTGCACCTTCCTTTTAAACAACTAGTAAAAATTTGTATTTTTTTAAAAATATTTTAAGAAATACAAATGTTTTCAATATGTTAAAACAGTAAAAGTCTAACAAAAATACCGATTTAATTTTGATGTGCCATATGTGCACATATCGGAAAGTTATTACTCATCAGTGACACTAGAGACAAAAATAATTATTAGATATTAAAACGTAAGCCAAAAGGTTGAGAATTAATGAATCCAAATGAGTGCCTAGAAATAAAAGATTTGTTTTTGAAATGACAGAACATGCCCAAATAAAATCAATAGAACCTTAATCATCTCCGGTTTGATAAGAGATGTTCATTAAGTTAGAGATGGTGAAGTTTGTTTGTCACAAAGCACTTTTCACAAGTGATCACAGTCCCACTGGACCTGCTGTTACAGAGGATGAAATAAAATCAAGTTTAATGCCTTAAATTTTCTGAGCACCCATTCACTACCACTTATCTCAATACGAACTGTTAAATTCTGTTAAATGAAATCTCAATTGATATGCCTAGATAAAAAAGTATTATTTTTCAATGTCATACCCAGAAAAATAACAGTTCTTGAAAGGTGGAGGAAATAAGAATATCCAGAGAAAACCAGAGACCTTAACAAACACAATAACAAAATTACTCACACTAGGGTCTATCAAAATGGGATTGGAACCTAAGCGTTGAGTGATGTTTTTTCGTAAACAAATACTTTAGACCACTCAGCACAAATGTTAAAAACTGGAAAACTTTGGCTGCAATTTTCCAGGATTGCTGTTCAGCATGATGGTTTGTGTATATGACAAAAAACTATTATATCTATGATTAAAATCTGATAAACCACTAAGAACCATATCAAATAATCCTAAAAATAAGACGATGCCTTAGTGTCGAATGGAATAAAGCACTTGCTTACATATCACTACCTAGGGTTGATTTCTGCTAAGGCGTTGATATTTCTCCATCCAACTCCTAAAAAAGATGATATCAAGCATTGAAAAATATTTCTCCATCCAACTCCTAAAAAAAGATGATATCAAGAATTGAAAAATATTTCTCCATCCAACTCCTAAAAAAGATGATATCAAGCATTGAAAAATATTTCTCCATCCAACTCCTAAAAAAGATGATATCAAGCATTGAAAAATATTTCTCCATCCAACTCCTAAAAAAGATGATATCGAGCGTTGAAAAATATTTCTCCATCCAACTCCTTAAAAAGATGATATCAAGCGTTGAAAAATATTTCTCCATCCAACTCCTAAAAAAGATGATATCAAGCATTGAAAAATATTTCTCCATCCAACTCCTAAAAAAGATGATATCAAGCATTGAAAAATATTTCTCCATCCAACTCCTAAAAAAGATGATATCAAGCATTGAAAAATATTTCTCCATCCAACTCCTAAAAAAGATGATATCAAGCGTTAAAAAATATTTCTCCATCCAACTCCTAAAAAAGATGATATCAAGCGTTAAAAAATATTTCTCCATCCAACTCCTAAAAAAGATGATATCAAGCATTGAAAAATATTTCTCCATCCAACTCCTAAAAAAGATGATATCAAGCGTTAAAAAATATTTCTCCATCCAACTCCTTAAAAAGATGATATCAAGCGTTAAAAAATATTTCTCCATCCAACTCCTAAAAAAGATGATATCAAGCATTGAATAATATTTCTCCATCCAACTCCTTAAAACGATGATATCAAGCGTTAAAAAATATTTCTCCATCCAACTCGTAAAAAACGATGATGTCATAGGCCAAGAACTGAATTAAAGTCTAATTGAGAGAATACATTGATACCTAATATTTAAATTATATACTTAATTGATTTCTTCCTCCCATGTCTCAAAGTGCACCAAGATGAAAAATGTCTCAACTATGCCCCAACATGTTATAAACAAAATTGGCCTATATACTATATTTGTAAGTGAAAAAATATAATTAGGATGTAAAGAATCAAAGCAAAGTATACATAACACTTTGACTGATAGAAGAAGTGACATTATATCTATCTAGACCATCAAAAAGTCCAGCATGGTTATACTTAGAAAGATGACAGTCTTGGGCAAGTAAATACATTTCAGAAAACCAAATGCCACAATCATTGGTGATTCAAATCTTTTTGCCAAGGAATGAAGACACTCCACTGACTCTAATCATATGTTTTTGTTTACTTTTAACTACTTACACAAAACAAACATGCAAGGATCATTGGTTCATTGTTTGTCAAAGTACCCTTGTTTCTAATTTTTTAACTTTATACATGTGTGCTTACAGTGACCACAGGTTATAAAATATCTTGGATGACTAAGGGGCCTAAAATACATGAAGTACTATAATCATACTAAAAGTGATTTGCTACAGTCAGAAATTTTATAATCATTAGCCAAATATGTATGACTTTTTCTGTATTGTGTTATTTTTCTTTTTTGTTATCGTCTTAGTTGTATTGCCTGTTACCAAATGCAGTTTCAAATTTCTTTCTATTTTAACATCAATCATTAAAATCAGTGCCTTTGGCAGAATGGGAATACAGTACATACATGTACATTGTAAATGAAAAATTAAAAAAAAAACATTATAAATTTTCAATAGATTTTTATTATTATTTTTATTTTCGATCTTATCTTATAATTTAAGTCAGTTTACTCACTATTGTTATCATCAAACCATTAATTGAAAAAAAATATTTCAATAAGACTTATTTGTTTTATAACTATATTTATGTCTTTGTACCAAAAGGCAAACAATTTTTAATATAATGTATAATTAGCAAACAAATTTGTCCAGTAATGTTCCATATCTTCTCTTTTGTCATAAATTCTTTCTTCCCCTCTTTCCACTTTATGTATAAGCTATCACCTTTTATTCATTTTCCAAATATTCTGTCCAAATCATAATTTTAAAGAGTAATGTACAATACTAAGTAAAATTTTCAAATTCATTCTTTAATAACTTTTCCCCTCTTTTTGCCATCTTTTAGTTAACTGATCTTTGATAATACCGGTAATCATCCCACATTCTCCTCCTCCATAGATGTAAAAATGTCCCCAAACTTTATAATCCTTCTACCTTCCCTGCCCCCTTAAAACATCAACTTTCATCATCCATGTCCCCATCTTCTTCGTCGTCATCATCTTCATCCTCCTCAGATGTGACATCAGGATCATCAGCTTCTGATATACATTTTACACAATTACAGTTAAATAAATAATTTTCTCTGAAAATAGAAAATTTACATCATTTCAAAAATATAAAATTATTACATTATTTGAAAATAGAAAATTTATAATATTTCAGTGATTTTCTTTCTTGTTTTAAAACTCTTAATATCAAAAATGTAGTGGCTGGGTCTCAATAAAAACCATTGATTCATATTTAAATCATTATCTGCAAATCCAAAAGAATTGTTTAGGAAGAAAAAGGGAATTAACAAGTTTTCTTTTAAATTTTTGAAAGCATTCAGAATATATGGCTATTATAGGGAGGTATAAAAAACAGAAAAATGTGTGCAGATTAAGCCATGATTAAAACTAATTTATCACTTTTTATGTTAAAATTTAGCATAACTAAGTTTTAAGACAAAATCCAGTGAGTAAAGTAATATTTATAAACAACTATTTAAAACGAACCTTAGTATTTTTTGCCTACTATGTCGACTTCTGTCTTTATCACATTCATCAAGGTAACTGATACAAATCTCCTAGAAATAAAACAAGATTTATTTGCAATACTAAGTAATGTCATTTTTCATTAGAATCTAGATACAATGTACCTACTATTTATGTATCAGTCTACATATCACAGGAACATTACCTGCAACACCAGAAATTTTTTAATTGAATTTTTTTCACCAATATGTTTTATTTTATTGTTTCATTTAATTGTTTATTTTTTTTTTTTTTTTTGGCTGAAAATATTGTTATAAAGTTTTTGAGGCCAAAGTCACCTTCATAATTTTTGTAAAATAATGTATTGCATTTACGATCAATTTATTGTTGTTGTAAAGAAATTTTATTTTTGCATTTCTTCATGTTGGTAAGTTTGACAAGTTTTCTATATAAACAATATAATAAGATATATAATTTTTCCTGATTATCATCAACACTTACCTCATCCTCGGCTATATCCTGTACTGCCTTTAGCACCATTACATGGTTATTGTACGGGAAGGTTATTTCTGCATTTGGTACACAGCTATGATTACCTATAGTTAAAATAAGCTAGTTTTAACTATCACAAATATGTGAACTTTCAAAAACACTGATGAGTTCAAAAATTCTAACCATCATCTTATTTGCAAAAAAACCCCAAATTTTTTGGCTTTTTAATTTTATTTTTTTTTTAAACTTCTTTATTCAAAATTTTAACAATTGCAGTTTTTCAATTGTATCATATTATCATAAAACACCTCCCTGCAACATCAAAGCAATAATTTAAAAGTTCCAAACACAAGCTTGTAAAAACGATAACCCAATAAACCCAAGTCTAAGGGTTCAACTATAGATAATTACAAAGTTTTTCCCTGTCATAGACTAATACTGATTGACTTGATACCAGTTCAATGGACTTGGGTTCCTATGACATTTTTCTACAATTTTTATCTGTGACATTGTAGGTAAGAGTGAACTAGAACTCTGAATGTCAGATGTTTCTAAGGATACAAGAGTACAAAGCAGATTGGAAAAACCTACAAATCACTATTATGATAATTACCTTGTATTCAGATATTTTTATGATTACTAAAAAACTGTCTAGTCACAAAAAGCTGAAAATTGCTGATTTAACAACAAATACCTTTCAAAAATCCAACAACCAACAGACAAAACTGTCTAATATATAAGTCAATAAAAACAAATATGACTTTCTTATTGACTGTTCAGTTACTTATATGTAACTACCTACAGTATTGTAGCAAATGGTATTATATGTACTATAAACAAGTTTTGAGCTATTACTACTATCACACATATTGATACCTTCAAGGCAAATGGTAGATAGCTCACTTAACACGAGTAACATAGGCATCATATTATTTTTTTTAATTGTAACTAGTACATGTATTTATGCTAGAGTATATTAATTTCATACTACATGTATGTTTAGAGTACATTAATTTCATGTTATATATACTATGAACAAGTTACTACTATCACACATATTATTACCCATTATGTAAATGGTAGATAGCTTACATGTACTTTACACGAGTTACCTAGTAGGCATTTTTTTTCTGAACTGTAACTGGTACTTGTATTATGTTACAGTTCACTTTGTTTACTATGTTTACAATGAGGCTTAACATAAAAATATATATTAAGATATTTACTTACAAGCACTTTGTAAATTATACAATCCCGATCCTTCACAATCTAAAAATGTACCAGATACTGAAATAAAGAAAACAATAGAAATCTAATATTACTAAGCAGATACTGAATATAAGGAAAGAAAACAAATCCTATTTTTGATTGATTAATTGATTAAGGGGGTTTCATGTCGAAGTCAAGAGACACACCAGCTACAGGTCAAATGGCAGGAATTTTTACTTTTGCAGTGGTCTTAGGACAACATGCAGGGAGGGTTCATTAGCATGCAATGCCTTCTGTGACACAGGGCATCTGTTTTTAAGGTCTCCTCTGAAAGACTTTTTCTAAATGCGAGTGCTTGGCAAAAGAACAGTCACTGTCACCCCAGCTGGGGTTCAAACCCTGACCTCTGCATACTCCAAACTTTGATACTGGTCAACCATCTATAAATGACATCAGCAAACCATAAATGAAATGGCATGCACTTGTCCATAATTGTGTTTGACAAAAGTTTGAACAGATGTAGTGGAAATTTATTTTTAAGAAATTCAGGATATCAATTTCAATTTGAACTAAATATTAACTGGGAGAGCCATTTATTAACATCTTACAAGAGGATAACCACTGTACATTATCTCTGTTTTGGCCATATCTAAATCCTAGGGTATTTAATTACATGTTCCTTGACAACCTTGTAGACTCAGTTGTACAGCTTTAGCTTAAGAGTGAGGTTGTGGGTCATATACATGTATAATACTTTTAAATTTTAGATACTGCTTCCTCCTGGCACCTGACATTAGGAGGACTGAGCCTCGACTAGTTAACTTAGTGCCATTATAATGTGACTTGGAGAGTGGTATGCTTGTTTTAGTAGCATCTTACCAAAAGTCACCCAAGTGTGCAAAGGATAAGGAAGACTATTATATACACTCATACATCTCGAGCATGCAACAACTTGTTCTTTGATAATTTTAGAGATTAATAAACCTGATTTCGTCCCAATGGCAGAAAATTGTCAATGCAAAAATTAAACAACATTACAAACAACCAATCAATCACCTATTCCTTATCAGGAAACAGTCCTTTCTTACCTTCACTGAGAGGAGAGGGGTGAAGCAGAATTAAACCAGATTGAGGAGTTAAATAAAAAAGGAGTTTCTGCTAATACTCTCTCTAGCACAGAGACTGTTTATTTTTATTTAGAACCTCAAGGGCTTCCAATCAACTCTTGGCTTTCAGGGGTCAAACTGAATTTCTATAAAATATCAAGTCATACCATATTAACACAACTGCTTGTTTCTGAAAGACATGATTTTCACCAGTAGAAGATAAAAATCAATTGTCTGAGGGACCTAGTAGAATATTTTCTCCTCATCAGGTACACGTATTGTCTCAAAACTGTCCTTCTATGAAGTTAGACCTGCTGATGGTTAGAAGGTTAAATAAGTTGGAAATCTGTACGTGTATTTATTTTATCTGCCATGTGTGCAGCTAGTTAGTCACCTGGAAGGGAGTCTACTAGTGTAGACAATGCCTCTGAACCTGCATGTTAATCAAAAGAAACTGATGATGATGATGATGAATACCTCTATCTAATTCTTCATATAACTGGTCTATATATTTATCTAGCTGTTCCTTCTCCTCACTTGGTAGCTGTAATTTTTCACAGTTCTTCACCCACACACTTATAGAACTACAGTATATAAATCAAATTCTTGTCTTTAATTGAGTGATATATGTAACATGTATAAATAATATATGAAATTATTCTGAATGTGAATTTGAATAATGTACCAATAAACAGTTTATCTGTTCTCTTATAGAAAGTCTGTGGTTTTCTTGGACCTGACAGACTGAAAAGTCTCGACTGGGGTGTACCTGTATAACATCATTGATATATCTCACTCCACTCCAATTCAACTTTGACATGGTAAGGTTTCAAATTTAGCTGGTGGCATCTTGATATAAATTAAGCACTAATGAATGGGGCATAAATTTCCTATTCAATATATACACAATGAATGAGTGATATAGTTGAATGCAGTAATGATGTTCTATGCCCCAGTCAAGGTCATTCTTGGGATTCAGGAGACCCCGAATTGCCCAAAGAAAATCAACCACCTTTTGCAAATCTACTGGAAAACTTTTTTTTTCACTTGGATGTGCCCGTAATGTGATTTGAACATAGGCAATGAGAGGAACCATGATCGGTAAACACCAGCTTTAGACTGCTCAGCAACCCATAATGAAATAAATGAACATCTGCAATAAAATTAAAGTGGATAGTATTGGATAAATTTGTCTTGAAATTTTCCTTCTACATGTAAGTACATTTGCTATCTCCTTATGTAAATTTATAAAATATACCTTGAACCAATTCCTTGACCATTTGTACCAATTAGAGCAAACAATGATCGGAAACCTTCTGGTGTCAGCCACTGAAAACATTAACAAATGTTATAATCAATTTACCTTTCTCTCGTTACAGAGATTAACTGTAGGTACTCCACTACTAATTATGATTTGACTGTACAATTGTTTTGTGCATGATATATATTTTGTAAAGTAATTTTATTTCTGTATTGACAGAAAAGTTTTCATTGTCAATTAGATTTTAATTTAGGAAAATATTAAAAGCATGAAGTACAATGTAACATCAAAATCATGCAGTTTACAAGTAAATGAATAGAAAAAAATCAAAATTTTGGTATGGCAGCTTTAGCCTTAAAAACAGTAATCTTTTTGGCTGCAATTTATGTCTGCATTTACCTAGATGAGTCAAGGTGTTCTGTAGGTGTAACAAATATATAGATGGCCATATTCATATAGAGAGCAATCAAATCAGTTGGTAAATCTTATATAACCAATATTTTTACAATTGTTTCCAGTGTGTGAATTCTGTGCAAAATTTTCCTAAATCTTCCATACAAGATTGCATTTAAGGCAAAATGTAAAGTACTGGTACATCTGCAAAAAATGTGGCAGGTAAAAATAACAGGTCATTTTGTCCATTATATCAGTACAGTTGTATTTAGCAAATCAGTAGGGGCATGTGACCTTCCTCTCATACAACTTACTAGGAGTAAGACATTTATTATTTAAAGACAAGCACCTTTACCACTTGCCTACCACATCTTAAGAGAGTAAAACGAGATGGTTTCTCTTTAAATGTAATAAGTTAACATACCTGTTGAATATCATCTTCATATAAAGCTTCTCTTGTTAACTGTAACATAATATCTAGCTGTTCCTGAAAAATTACATTTAATAAGTTGTTAAACATGTTCATTAATCATATGATCATTTTTCAACAAATTTTCTCATATAATATATGTCACAACAGTTGTGTCTACCGATCCTTCTAACTTCCATTAGAATCTTTCAGACTTGGTTTATGTTAAACTGTACTGACTGTAAAGCTGTGAATTAAATCATATTTGTGGCATGAATCTACTAGATGATGATATAAGTTCAGTATATACTGCATGTCTATAAAGTCTTTTTTACAGTTTTTAAAATTGTTAAGATTTCAAAGCATTTGCAGTCAAATCTTTAAATCTACAAGCAGAAGAAATATCTGTGGACAAATTTTAGTCATTAAATTCTACATGCATGTAAGCAATTGGAATGTAATATGCTTATAATTCTTTTTATTTGTATTTTCTTCTACAATGCTATTGAATTTTGTGATTTCAATACCAATATTCACCTGAAACTGTTTACCTAGCAGCTTGTGTACAATTTGTTCCTCTTCATTTACTGTGGTTTTCACAAATTGTGAAAATAATCCCATTACTGCAGATTTATCCTCAGCCTACAAATCAATTATTTAAAAAATTAGAAAATAACGGAAGTTTCTCAAAATTTATCAATGGCTCTTGGTGGCCCAGTGGTCTAAAACATCAGCTTACAGATCACATTGTATGTCACTGTCAACCTAACTCTGCCAGATACTAGTATGAAAAAATTGTTAGTCTGCTTATTGAAGGTACTGGTTTACTAAAGATTCCTCCCTACTATAACAAAACACTCTTCTTAGGTGTAATGCATATAACCAATCAAACTACGAAGATTTACATGTAATTTTCATAAAAAAAATTTCATATAATCTACAGTTTGTATTATACAATATTAGTACTGTTATTATTTATACATTCTGACCTAAAATCCAGGCAATATTAGTCATATTAATTTAATGTTATATGGCTTTGGTTTCATAGACATTCTATTGTTGTAATGTGAAATGTCAGTTTTTTTATGTGGCATGACTTTCATGTATTGCCTGTTTCCTCAGTTTTCCTATATCCAAATTAAAAATTACAGAAAAGACATTATTTAGGGTTTATTCAATAAACAGAATCTTACATTTATGTTCATGTGGTAATGAATTGCATAATTTTATTGTATAAATGTTAATGCAACTCCCTCAACTAATTTATTGAAATATGATAAGTATCTACATCTACATTTTTTTGTAATAAATAATATAAAGATAACCAAAATTTACAATCTAATAAGAGAATGTTTGTCAGTTTTCTTGCTGAAGGTCTGTGATTTCCTCCACCATTCCAGAACTGACTGCCTAACTGTGTCATAAGGCACCATTAATTCACTCAACTCCCAAATTTACCCATTTCCAAGAAGACAAATTTTGAAATACAAATATACCTGTTTGATCATAGCTAATATTTTAACTATCAACATTATGCTGGATGTTTCTGGAGGGTAATGCATATTCCTGTAAATAGACAAGATAATTAAAATTTTGGTAATTTAAATGTACTAAACAAAGAATTGTCTCACATAATGCAAGTTATCAACTTTGTACATTTTTCTTGTTGCTTGTAGAATAGAAGTGAAGTGAAGTTAAAGGTGTTTTACATTCGAGTCAAGATTTTTCACCTATATCGGGCCCACCAAACATCTGTAAGTGAACTATAAAAATTTCTCAACCTATAATCTACCTAAGTGGAATTGGATCCTAGGCATTGACAGTCACAATTCTGTCACAAAGACCTCCTTTAGTACAATAATTAGTAAATATTACAACCAAAAGTACATAATGTAAAAATGTTTTATTAATGTGATTCACCAGCATCATACCCCATAACAATCATGTAAAAGTAACACAATTGTATTTTCTAATAGCATATTCCCTAATTTTTTATAGATAAACTGAATGATGTAATTCCATATTACTCCACACGAGCATTATAGGGTACATATCATATAGAGTACATGTGGTATGCTGTAAAATCAGTTAGAATGAATGAGTCTAATGATTAATCAGGGCTAGTTTTATATCATAGTCAATATAAGAAAAAAAAGAAAGAACATGTGGCTATGTCAAATTAACGTAAGTTAATTGACCAGCCTATGTGGCTATGAATATCAGATTAACATCATAGTCTGTTAACCAGGACATGTGGTCATGAATATCAGATTAACATCATAGTCAGTTAACCAGGATATGTGGCTGTGAATATCTGATAAACATCACAGTCGGTTAACCAGGATATGTGGATGTGAATATCAGATTAACATCACAGTCAGTTAACCAAGACATGTGGCTATGAATATCATATTATCATCACAGTCAGTTAACCAGGACATGTGGCTGTGAATATCATATTATCATCACAGTCAGTTAACCAGGACATGTGGCTGTGAATATAAGATTAACATCACAGTCAGTTAACCAGGACATGTGGTCATAAATATAAGATTAACATCACAGTCAGTTAACCAAGACATGTGGTCATAAATATCAGATTAACATCATAGTCAGTTAATCAGGACATGTGGTCATAGATATAAGATTAACATCACAGTCAGTTAACCAGGATATGTGGCTATGAATATCAGATTTACATCACAGTCATTTAACCAAGAAATGTGGTCATGAATGTCAGATTAACATCACAGTCAGTTAACCAGGATATGTGACTATGAATATCAGATAAACATCACAGTCATTTAACCAAGATATGTGGTCATGAATATCAGATTAACATCACAGTCAGTTAACCAAGACATGTGGTCATGAATGTCAGATTAACATCACAGTCAGTTAACCAGGATATGTGACTATGAATATCAGATAAACATTGCAGTCATTTAACCAAGACATGTGGTCATGAAGATCAGATTAACATTACAGTCAGTTAACCAGGACATGTGGTCATAAATTTTACATTAACATCACAGTCAGTTAACCAGGATATGTGGATATGAATATCAGATTAACATCACAGTCATTTAACCAAGAAATGTGGTCATGAATGTCTGATTAACAACACAGTCAGTTAACCAGGATATGTGGTCATGAAGATCAGATTAAAATCACAGCCAGTTTACCAAGACATGTGGTCATAAATGTCAGATTAACATCACAGTCAGTTAACCGGGATATGTGACTATTAATATTAGATAAACATCACAGTCATTTAACCAAGACATGTGGTCATGAATATCAGATTAACATCACAGTTAGTTAACCAGGACATGTGGTCGTGAATATCAGATAAACATCATAGTTAGGTAACCAAGACATGTGGTCATGAATGTCAGATTAACATCACAGTCAGTTAACCAGGATATGTGACTATGAATATCAGATAAACATCACAGTCATTTAACCAAGACATGTGGTCATGAATATCAGATTATCATTACAGTCAGTTAACCAGGACATGTGTTCATAAATATTAGATTAACATCACAGTCAGTTAACCAGGATATGTGGATGTGAATATCAGATTAACATCACAGTCATTTAACCAAGAAATGTGCTCATGAATGTCTCATTAACAGCACAGTCAGTTAACCAGGATATGTGGTTATGAATATCAGATAAACATTGCAGTCAGTTAACCAAGACATGTGGTCATGAAGATCAGATTAACATCACAGTCAGTTAACCAGGATATGTGACTATGAATATCAGATGAACATTACAGTCATTTAACCAAGACATGTGGTCATGAATATCAGATTAACATCACAGTCAGTTAACCAGGACATGTGGTCATAAATATAAGATTAACATCACAGTCAGTTTACCGGGATATGTGACTATTAATATCAGATAAACATGTGGTCAAATCAAATTAACAGCACAGTCAGTTAACCAAGACATGTGGCTGTGAATATCAGATAAACATCACAGTCAGTTAACCAGGACATGTGGTCATGAATATCAGATTAACATCACAGTCATTTAACCAAGATATGTGGTCATGAATATCAGATTAACATCACAGTCAGTTAACCAAGACATGTGGTCATGAATGTCAGATTAACATCACAGTCAGTTAACCAGGATATGTGACTATGAATATCAGATAAACATTGCAGTCATTTAACCAAGACATGTGGTCATGAAGATCAGATTAACATCACAGTCAGTTAACCAGGACATGTGGTCATGAATGTCAGATTAACATCACAGTCAGTTAACCAGGATATGTGACTATGAATATCAGATAAACATCACAGTCATTTAACCAAGACATGTGGTCATGAATATCAGATTAACATTACAGTCAGTTAACCAGGACATGTGGTCATAAATTTTAGATTAACATCACAGTCAGTTAACCAGGATATGTGGATATGAATATCAGATTAACATCACAGTCATTTAACCAAGATATGTGGTCATGAATGTCTGATTAACAACACAGTCAGTTAACCAGGATATGTGGTCATGAAGGTCAGATTAAAATCACAGCCAGTTTACCAAGACATGTGGTCATAAATGTCAGATTAACATCACAGTCAGTTAACCGGGATATGTGACTATGAATATCAGATATACATCACAGTCATTTAACCGAGACATGTGGTCATGAATGTCTGATTAACATCACAGTCAGTTAACCAGGACATGTGGTCATAAATTTTAGATTAACATCACAGTCAGTTAACCAGGATATGTGGATATGAATATCAGATTAACATCACAGTCATTTAACCAAGATATGTGGTCATGAATGTCTGATTAACAACACAGTCAGTTAACCAGGATATGTGGTCATGAAGATCAGATTAACATCTGATATTCATGACCACATGTCCTGGTTAACTGACTGTGATGATAATCTGATATTCATAACCACATGTCTTGGTTAACTGACTGTGATGTTAATCTGATATTCACAGCCACATGTCTTGGTTAACTGACTGTGCTGTTAATCTGATATTCATGACCACATGTCCTGGTTAACTGACTGTGATGTTAATCTGATATTCATGACCACATGTCCTGGTTAACTGACTGTGATGATAATCTGATATTCATGACCACATGTCCTGGTTAACTGACTGTGATGATAATCTGATATTCACAGCCACATGTCCTGGTTAACTGACTGTGATGATAATATGATATTCATGACCACATGTCCTGGTTAACTGACTGTGATGTTAATCTGATATTCATGACCACATGTCCTGGTTAACTGACTGTGATGTTAATCTGATATTTATAGCCACATGTCCTGGTTAACTGACTGTGATGTTAATCTGATATTCATGACCACATGTCTTGGTTAACTGACTGTGATGTTAATCTGATATTCATAAAAACATGTCTTGGTTACTGACTGTGATGTTAATCTGATATTCATAACCACATGTCTTGGTTAACTGACTATGATGTTAATCTGATATTCACAGCCACATGTCCTGGTTAACTTAACAGCACAGTCAGTTAACCAGGACATGTGGTCATGAATGTCAGATTAACAGCACAGTCAGTTAACCAGGACATGTGGTCATAATATCAGATTAACATCACAGTCAGTTAACCAGGACATGTGGTCATGAATGTCAGATTAACAGCACAGTCAATTAAATTATCTGCAAGGCTTTACAGGTCACAAAATAAATACTTCACTGCTTTTTAAAATCCCCATAGATAATGAATGTTTTGAGAGTGAAATTGATGGTGGAATGTGGTTTTTATACTCCAATGAAGATTATTTCACTGAAACAAAGATGGTCAGTTTTGAAATCGGAGAAATAATCGTGAGTACCCAACAAAAAAATCAACTGACCTTTAGCAAGTGTAAAATCAATAGTGAATACATGTATATACCTCCATGCTTCTTGAAGTCTATTTAATGGGTGTTCAGCATCGTCTTTGGAGGGACCCATACATAATGTCTTGTGATACTCCTGCCATGCTCTATCCTGGCACTCTTTACAACAATACTTGACCTGTTTGTAAAACAGCTCAAAATTTCAATATTCTGAATTAATACCATAATTATTTACTTATAGTCAAATACATGTAGTATCAGTATGTTATCCTGATTTTTATTAAAACTAAAAAAAAAAAAAAAAACAACCCACTTAAAACCACTCTGGTTCAAAATTCTTCAAGTTTCATGCATTTGGCCTCAAAGAATCAGAAAAGGTATCATGAAACTATTTTCATAAACCAAAATACATATAGATTCATGTACAATATTTTTTGTGTTTAACTTCCGGTAAATAATAAAGCTACATTGTTTTTTTTTCATGCACTAAGCAATGAGGGTTTCAAAAGTTTGTAATTTCAGACAGAAAAATTAAGTTTTTAATCTAAACTGATATCAAGTAATCCCTTTTTCTCCCACTATTTAAGCTGATTTTGGGGAAATAGATTCCAGGGTTGAATTTTTTTAAATTGCATCTACAATATACATTTAAAAACGAGTGTTCCAGTGACCTGTCAAAACTGAACTATTTAATTAATTCGAGTACATGTATAAAAGAAAAACTGTTTTAACCTGAATTCAATTTTTTTTTCCAAAAGGGGTTAGATTAAGTTCTATTGTATAACGCTAGATTTTATTAATTTTTCCTCTAAAATTACTATTGTGTGGTATTGCAGGTAATTTCCTTACAGACATTTAATAACATCTGAAGTTTGTTTCAGACACATGACATGTAATGATTTTATTTTTCCTTTATACCTGACATTGTGGACAAACTACATGTTGATCTTGTTGCACTTCACAGCACTGTAAATATGGAAGAGTAATAGACAAATTATTGGTTAATCTTCTACTTTGTTCTTCTGCATTTTCTAATGATTTCAAACAATATTCACAAGCAAGGTACTTGTACAACTGGTTCCAGAGGAACTGTGCACATACAAGTGGCTTTTCTTTAAACAGGTCCTCTCCACTTTTGAAACTTCTTCTTGCATATAAACCCTTTCCCTACAATAAATGGACACAATAGAATTTTCTGAATCAGAAATTGACTTATTTTTTAATTTTCATCCAGTCAAGTGTGATCCAACTTGCACAAGAACTAAAGTGTAAAATTGCAATAATAAACATCTTTGAGTTTAAGTAATAAGAAGGAGAAAATAATGCATTTACTTATTCAAGATTTTAACTTTTTAATAATAGTGGAATGCTCTACAGACTAAAAATTACTAAAGTTTCTTCAAAAAGTTTTGAAATATTTTATTTAAAAAGTTTACAAATGACTTTATATAGAGAATTACAAATAAAACCCACATCTAGTGTAGAAAAAGTGTAACAGAAAATGGATACAGCAACCAAGCTCTAAACACCAGCAGGATCTCTACGAACTGAGCTACCTGGCTCCCTTTTGAGCCCGGTCTGAAACATTCCTTCCTTCTAATTCTACTACCTTGAATCAAAACTACTGGTTTCCTCTGACCCTGACACACTTTATGTCTGACAATTGTGTGTAGGGTGAGAACAATTCCCATATCAGAAACCCAGCATTTTCCAATAAACAACAGATGTCAGAAGGGGTGTTGTTCCATTTTCCTTAGTGGAACAGTAAAAAGTTGCTAACCGTGATTGATAGGTGAATGATTTGTCTTCCGATATATTTAGATATTTCAAGATATCATTGCTGCTGGTTTGAAAATTCCGATTAATTTCTTTCCATTTCCAAAACAAAACCACTTAACCTCTCAAAACTGTAACATTCAAATATTTTGGAAGGCAAATCATTCATCTATTGATTGAGGTCAGTAATTTTCTACGGTTTCTTTGTTTTCATTTTGAAGCGAAATGAGACACAACCTTTTTGACATTGGTTGGTATAAGAAAATCCCAGGTTTTCGTTATAGACATTGTTCTGACCATACACTGCTACCAGCATGTGTGTTAGTGTCAGAGGAAATTCTGACTACAAAACTACCAGATTCTACCCTGCTTCAAACCTCTTAGTCAACCACAGAGGTACCCAACCTCCTATCGAGCCCAGTCTTACAGACTTTGACAATATTGTTTGCTTTTGTCTATTGTGAGGAAAGTGCATAAATTTTTCTGCTATAAAATTTTAAACTCCATTTAAACTGGCAAGTTTAGTGTAACAACTTCTCTAATAGTATACAACTATTAAAACTCCAACAGCTGTGCTCCGATGTTCCTATTGTAAACCCCCAGACTACACTGTGAACTCTATGAAGGCCTATTTTCAATCTGCATGTTGCCTTCTTCAAAAAGAGGCAGAAAACGTAAAAATATTACGTCGCCCCATTCAGGGCTACACCCCCTTCACGAAATTGGACCCCTCTCCCCAGTGATGCTTGTTTCTAAAACACGACATTTTCTCTATTAACTAGAAAGTTAAGATGTTGAAAGATATCAATCTCAAATAGTTCTCACTTACTTTCATTGAATCAATAAATCTTACTTCCACGTTTGGGTTACTCATGGAAGCTGACATCTTGGTTTTGACTTTCCAATCTCCAGAAACAGAAGAGTTCCACAACAAAACGAAACCTCCACCACACACGTGTACACGCATTAATTTTGTACTCTGTCAGTGAAATTTTTAACATGACACACAGTGAAGAAGCTGTTAATCTTTTGTTTACATTGTTATATATATTCTTTAGCCTCTGTCTAATCGCTCCTCCTACAGAATTTGTCTCTGCAGGTATCACTATACAGAATGTTCTATCAAATTTCCTTGGCAGTGAGGACATGAATTTCATTTATTATCACATAAAGAGAACGTCTGCTACGGTGTTTGTACATTCTTTGTTCCCACTTGGTAAGTTATTTATGTCAAGTTTGTGGAGCGTCAATATGGAATATTTGAATCTAATTCTATGTGGAGTCGAAAACTTATTGATTTGCTTCTGGTAAAGTGAAAGTATAGTCTGACATCTGTAGGATAATCTCTATATTAATATATTGCATTTTGCATATTTACTTAAAGTTGTACATAAAACCCATTTAAACATTGTTCATTGAGTAACAGTACATGTAAGTTTGTCTGGAAGTTGAACAGTTTTTCCTACCTTAGTTCCAAATCACAGTTTGACAGATCCTACTGACTGAAGCACACTTTTTAGTTAGCTTGCCAAAGTAAAGGGATTTTCTTCAGGATACTCCAGTTTTCTCAGCCATTCCCAGTGGTGACCATAATAGACTCAGTGTATATTTTCTATATGGATGGACACTATACTTTGCTGCTATAGACATTAACTTATGAGTACCACAAGAAACAGACTAAATCAGACTGCATAACTCATGACTAGTCATGAACACAGTGGGATGGCCTAATGTGATCTAAGTAGCATTATATTTGCAATATGAATGTTAAGCAGTGTCCCAAGTTCAAAGTTTTCAAATATGATGACAGGGAATAAAATTAATATTAGCAACATTAAATACTTTCGAAGTGACAGCAAGACACATAATTATTACATCATTCTTGTTTTAATTACATAATTATCTGTTTTTTATCTTTTCCAGGTTATTATGTCTGTTTGGGAATGTTTTCACCACAGCTTCAATTGTTTTATCCCTGGGATTTAAATGCTAAATGGAAATTATTCCTTGCCATATGTTTAATTTTACCTTTAGTTGCTGCAGGTCTTATTTATTATTGGTCTCGACGAAAATGGGACAACCATCCAATTGCAAGACAGTTGCATTACCTTGGAAATGGAGATTCATGGAGAGCAGTTGCATCATCTATAAATATTGAATTCCGTCGGTTTGATAAATTTATGTCAGGAGTAAAAGGTCGACAGGTGGTTGTGACAGATTCATGGGTGATGAAAGTTTCTACCTATTTTGTGTATGTAGCTCACCAAAATGACATTCACCTGACTTTGGCAGCCACAGAGGAACATTCCATTTCATATGAGAGTATGACTTCAGTTCAGTATTTAAATATGGTGGTGCAAAGTATAAACCAAAATGTCAAACCATTTACCATCAGGTATGTATATTTTTACCTGTCAATTAGGACCATTTAAGGGAAATGTTATATATCAGTTTTCTTTCACAGTTGTTTCTTTTGACCTTCATACACATTTTTGTGTCGCCTAACTAGGCGACATATAGGGATTACTTTCGTCGGCGGCATCGTTGTCGGCATCTGCGGCGTCCGGATTTCCTTGTCCAGAGCATAGCATTGGTGTTGTACGTTCAAATGACTCCAAACTTGGTGTGCATGTTTCTGGAAATGAATCGAAGTGCAGTGCACAAGAACCGCAACTCTATCTTTTTCCGTTTTTGAATTATTTCCCTTTGATTGATTTTTATAGAGCATTTTTTGTCCGGAGCATAACTTTCGTGTAGTATGTTCAAATGACTCCAAACTTGGTGTACATGTTTCTGGCAATGACTCGAAGTGCAGTGCACAAGAACCACAACTCTATCTTGTTCCGTTTTTGAATTATTCCCCTTTGATTGACTTTTATAGAGGATTTCTTGTGTGGAGCATAACTTTGTCAGCTACAGTCACTGCACTTAATGTCATTGCCAGAAACATGCATACCTGTCCTGATCCAGTTATCCCCCTAGGTAGACAGGGTCTCAGAACAAAATTACAACTGTATGCAGGGAATACGACATATGATATCAGTTTTGTGTTTTGCTGACAAAGTGATTATAGCAGAACTTAATTTACTTATAAATACATTTTATATTGTTAACTTCAGTTTGACATTTATCAATCACTTCTATATTAAAAACACCTTAACACACTTGGATGCCTGAGTAAATGTAAGGTGTGATTTGATACAATGGCTGCTTACAACAATAGGTGAGACAATACCTCTCACCATCGAGTCCCAAATCAGTTGATTATTGGCTTTTGGGACCTGCAAATTCGTTTGCAAAATCGAATAATTCTCAAAATAGGACCTCCAAAAATTGAGACCTTTTTAATATAGAGTTAAGAACAAATATTGTTGGGACCTGAAAAATACCTCTCAAAATTGAGTACCTCTCAAAACTGAATCCCTCGAAATCGGGACCCGACTGTACTATGCAGTGTCAGGCGACACATTTGTTTCAAAGAAACATATCTAGTTGTTTTTATTGGTGTATCTTGTAGTTTATGCAATTAACTGTAGTGTTTCTATTAAAAGTCCCATTCTCTTCATGAATTTTATGTTATTTTCTAACAAGTGTTCAAAATTAAAAAAAATTCCTGTCTGAATTCAATTTTTTTTATTTTCAAAGGCAATTTGAAAATTTTAGGACTAATTTATTTTTTACAATGCAATGGGTTCCATCAGAATATCACATGTTCAATGCTCTAAAACATTTGTGTAGCCAGTTTTAGAAAACTGTTATGTTGCCAATTACTGTATCAAGTATCAACTAATGTGATATCATATTCATTGGAATTAATAATTCTGCACAACTGTCATAGCTGTCCCTTATTACCAATAAACTGTTGTGTTGACAAGATTAGTTCAGTTCTGGAATAGTGGAGGTATCCAAAAAGCCTACAGAAATACCAGCAGTCTTTGTAAATGAAAGACAGTATTAAACTAACATGGGGCATTGCATATTATTTGCTCCATCCATTTGCAGAGGTACATGGATTGTCCAGCTATTTTCTCATTTCAGTTTTAAAGCTACAACATTTATATTTGGTAGGATGCTTGCAATCATAATAGAGGACCTTGTCTATATGCATGCCAGATAGAGGTCTGTTGTATGTTTGGCTATCTTCTACAGTTTTTTATCCCTTACACATGTAAAAAGGTTGAAGTCCGCACTATTCATATATTTTTCTCAAATTTTCAGTGATCAGACAGGGGCAGTGTGTTTTACCTACTTTTCACTTACTAAAAAACTACTACTACTGAAGTATTTATCAACCCTTGAAATTAATCAGAACTGCAGGGGCATACTTTTTTCTAGTTATAAAGTGATTTACAGAATAAACTTACATTTTCATATGTATTTACAGTAAAAATAATCTGTTTCAGGTTAAATTCATTAGAATACAAAGATTTAAAAGACAAACTGTCCAGTCCAATCGTGAATGCAAGAAATATTGTAATTAAACAGTCCCTAAGTGACCAGTTTTTAGAAGCTTTTAGAGAACATGTAAATGCAAATCACCCATTCCGTCTTCCAGCTAATATGGTAAGAAGCACTATTAAATTGTAATAAGAGGCCCATGGGCCTTAACACTTACCTAAAGATATGTCCCATATCTTTTGCAAAGGTACAATGGAAATTACAGTAATTACAGAAACTATCCAAAATTACCCCAGTTTGGACCTATTGCCACAATACTTAATCTTTTGGCTCAGGTGAGCTAAAACCTCTAGAACATCAATAAGAATGCATTTTTAGCAGATTAAATCTATAGCACCTTAAAAATAGACTACAAAGTCTGTATAAAACTTTTATTATGACTAATGAACATCCATGATTGTATAGTAAGTGAAAGAGGCTTTTGTATTCCAGTCAAAATTAATTTATTTATATTGAGGCATTACCAGCTGTAAGAGATGCTGCACTGTTTGTACCAGCATTAATGCAATCTACATATAAAGATACTCGGCAATGGTTTGTTTAACATCACATCTGACGGGACATAAGGCAATTTTTTCTATATCATTCACTAGGAATGAGTCCTTTTTCATCCCTATTTTTCTATTTACAAACAAAGCACCCCACTTTTTAAACTTTTAGCTATCAATGTTACTGGCTACTAAAAGAGTATTGGGTGTAAGGGTAAAAAAGAAGCTTGAGTGAAATTATGTCACATACATGTAGGTCTGTCACAAGTAATTTGATAATCATGTGTAGTTAGATAATACTTGTTTTAAATTTCTATTTACAGGAAGCTGATACATGTATTGGATGCATGCAGAAAAATGCAGATATAAAATTAGTGAAGTTATGTGACAATATGGAGCAGGGGGATTGTTCGCAGTGTTATTGTCGTCCTATGTGGTGCCTTGAATGTATGGGTAAATGGTTTGCAAGTCGACAAGATCAGACACAACCTGAAACCTGGCTAGGGGGAAAATCACCCTGTCCAACTTGTCGAGCAAAGTTTTGTGTGTTAGACGTTTGTAAAATTGCTGATTGATCAAGATTTAAGTTAAGGAAAATCTTGATCAAAGACTTGCTGTAATACATAACATACAGCTTGTTTACCAAGACATCATGTTGAAAATGGATAATTTTAGACACTGTGTGTGTGTGTGTGTGTGTGTGTGTGTGTGCTTCAATAATAATATTGTATAGGGACAATAATTTGTTTTAGTTTTAAAATTAGTTTTCAAACACACCAAAAAACCTTATCCAGTCCTCTGTCAGAAAACAGCATAATAATATAAACATGTATATCTGCCTCATTGAAAGCTATGTATAAAGAATTATATTCCCTAAATGTTTACAAACATACCTAAAATAAAACTTCTTAGTCATCTGTGTTAGCTTGGTTATAGTTGCAAGGTTCAGCAGCACAATGTTGCTACTATATAAATCTTAAGTTAGTATTTATTATCTCAATCAGGCTCCAGTTTCATGATCATTACTTTAAGATTTTGCTTAACTTAAATCTTGGAACTTCTGGCACTATTTTAGGGTAATACTAATAAAAAATTTCTTGAAAACTAATGAAATTATTCAGATTTCAAATTCACACGATTTGAGTTGGTAAAATCTTACTTCAAGAATGAGTGCGAAACTGGGACCTGTTAGTGTTAAAAATGTAATTGTAATTTATTATAATAATGTAAACCAATAGTCCCTTTCTATTTGACTAGGCATCATCTAAAATTTGATCGTGCGTGGTGACCTTTTATACATATAATGTTTTGTTAATTTGTAATTCTATAGAGAACAGCATCTACTGCTTTTTATTTTTTTTATTTTTAAGCTTGCTTATGTACCTGTACTTTTGATGAAAATGTTTATTATATGATGTAAAAGTGTCCAAATAAAAATGAAAACTACAATATGGTAGAGAAAAGTATTGAAAGTATTGTACATTTTGTATAATGTATAAAGTTAGTGGAGGTGGAGTAGTTTATTTATACCCCAATTAAAGACAATCAGAGTATTCTGAAAGCAAAAAAAAAAAAAAAAAAAAAAAAAAAAAAAAAAAAAAAAAATGTATTCTGACAGCCCAAGAAGAATTCAAACCTAAGCTAGTGCTCAAGACAAATTTGTCATCAAGTCCAACTAGGTCCTCTGCACCTCTTTCTTGTAAATAAGATATACATGTATGTACATGTTAAGCGGATGCTTTAAGTCTTTCCAAAAATGATCTGTGCATTATCTGCTACCAAGTGTGCTATATCGCTTTTTTAGCAGTGGTTAGCATATCAGAAAAAACTGAAGTAAAATTCTCAAGACCTTGAATGTAAAAGAATCAGAATTTCTTCTCTGAATATTTGATCTGGTATTCAATGAATTTCACATAGTCACATAACTATAATTCTTTTCTAGCTTATATCATACTTCATTTAAAACTTAAGAAAAATTATGTAAACTGAATGCTTTTAATGCATCATTATACAGTAGTAAAATCATGGTCTTTTTTAACAAAATACATGTATTACAATATACATGTATCAATGTTACAACATTATGTCTCATAAAAATATACATGGTCAAATCCTCACAGTGATTATAAAATAAGTAATAAAACTGAACTTATGGTCCAGACCAAATGAAAAATGTGTCTTACATTCCTGGAAATTTAACCTCATAATACAATTTAAAAAGAATCATGATAGAGTGTCTGAATACATGTAGTTGTAACAACTACTTGTAACAAGTCAAGTCTGAATACCTGTAACAACTACTGGTACCTGTAACAAGTCAAGTCTGAACACCTGTAACAACAACCTGTAACAAGTCTGAATTGCAGTAACAAATACCTGTACATAACAAGTCATCTAAATACTTGTAACAACTACCTGTAACAAGTCAAGCCTATTGAGAGGATGATTTGGATACAAGATGTCTGTATGATTGCCATGTTTCACACTGTTCAGACAAATCATTTCACATAATTTGTGTTTCATGTAACTTAATCTGTATTTCTTTCTATTTCTATTTCGTATCTTTGTTTTCCTTTATTTTTGTGTTATATCTGTCTCACACTGAAACTCTTAAAACACCTTTAGAATGATGTCACTACTAAGAAATTACCGATAACAAATCTGTTTTCACCCTTCTTTCAATTTCACTAAGCCAAAGACAATACATGTACTCCAGAAGTCAAAGTTCCTGTTGGATTTAAAGAATAAACAATGTCTATCTTCTTTGCACTTTTCACACATGATTTTATAATGGCATATTCCCCTGTCTTTAAGTTTGTGGTTATACCACTGACAAGCAGGGGTAAAGGCAGAGCAGTAGAACACATTATTTTTATCACATTCCCGTTTTCTTTGCTCTTTTCATAGCTTTATAGTCTCCCTCTTGTGTAGCTAACATCTGATACAAGTCTTTCACTTTTCTCTTTCTGTCTTCATCTCTGCAGAAGAAGAAGTTTTGAGGTAATATTATTATTTATATGGATCACAAGTATGTAAAAAAAATTATATGTGGGCTGGAGGGGGACAAGATTTGTCTGTTTTCAAATGAAGACATCATATACATGTAATATAAGGTACAAATAAGATTGAGTAAATGGGTTGTAAATGTCAGTAAAGATGATATTGTCAAAGAAGGATTATTTCTCTCCAAATCAACAATGAGGTATGGTTTGGACATGATTTTTAAACAAATAACATTTGTGACCTTGACTTTTAAGGTATGTTTTTAGCTGAAGGTTATGACGCACCTTTAAACCAGAGAGATCTTCGATTATAATGCAATCTTTTGGGTGCAAATTTACTTATTACAGATAAACATCATCAACAATTAAGTCCATTTAACTGATCCAACCAATACAGGGTTCAACAAAAACAAAGGGTACATATATGAGAGTCTACACTTACTTTTCAATCTGTTCATGTAGCTGTTGTCTAGCTAAGAACTGTGTATCCTTTCTGATCTCTCTCATGGCACCTTTAAATTCCTTCTTGTATTTATGTAACATTCTCTGTTTCTCATTAAAGTCCCTGGTTGTTCCTCTTTTCTTCTTAGACTTCTTGATACCAATCCTGAAAAAAGTCAATAAAATTTTTATAAGCTAAATAACAAATACTACCAGAAAGGATTTAAGTTACATGGTTTTGCATCAGTCAACATTATTTCAATTACATGTATATCAAAATGTCACTTTATATTGACGAATCTGTTGAAAATTTATAGCAACATGAAATTGTATTTACAGTAATGATGCAAGATGGTACTTTGCCATGTAATATTTCTCTATAAGTGCAATGATACATTTTTTTATGATTTAGCAAGGAGTGTATTGGAGAAATGGTGTTTTATAAACACTTCAAGAGTATTTTACTGCTACTAAGGCATTAGGTTCTAGTATGGAGTACCCAGTAAAAACCACTGACCTTTGGTAAGCTGTCTGACAATCTTTCTCACACTATGATTCGCTGGTTTGGGAAGTTGTATTAAAATATTTTATCTTTAAAATAAAGCTTATAATTACATGCTTCAGTGAATGGGAATTATGAAAAAGTTTTAAGATTTACAGGTATTTTGGATCTATCAAGGCCAAAATATGTCTAAAATGCACATGTACTTCAAAAAGTCTACAAGTTTTTCTGTGTTTTAACATCACAGGATCTAAATTGTTATCATTCTTTTATGTTATAACAAGAGATCAAGTCTAGTAACCCTTAGACTACAGACAAGTGCTCTCCTAAGTATGACATTAGCATGTGGCTTTATTTTTTATCCTCTGTTTAACAAGAGAACAGCATTTCATCCTGTGACTTCTAAAAACAGTCCAGTATCTAGATATAACTACGCTGAATGCTGAGAGACAAGACCCTGTAACCTTCAGACAAGAGATAATCAATCTAACAAATAAGTGACCAATTTTTACATACACAGTAACCATCCTCTGGTTCAATTATTTTCAAGTTTTAGTTTTGCCTTGTATAACTACAGACCAGGATCTAAGCCCCTGACATCTCAAACCATAGACAATAACTTTAACAACTAAGCTATACACTACAAAATAACTTACTCATCCTCTATTTCTGGTTCAAACATTTTCAGTGATTTTGGTTTCTTCTTCTGTATAACTAGTGACTTCTTTATTCCATGTTGATGATCAGATATAAACTTTTCCAGCTCTTTAATATCACTCTAAAATATATAGAAATAAAAAACAGAATTAGAAAGTTTTCCAAATTCCACTCACTGAAACAAGTTTATTGTGATTTAATACAGATATGCATTATGCAATACTTTATCACAAAAATTTATATACACAACATACAGAATCATTCAGTATTATTTTTATCAGCACTGAATCTTTGAGGGGTAGAGAAACAGTGTTTGATTGTCCTTTCCTAGACATTTCTTTTATAAGCTTCTTATTTCATATTTTATTAACTGCTGATTTGAGTTCAAACTAGAACAGTCTCTTGAGAGACAAAAACTCATGTTCCCATCATCAAATATGGGGACCCGAGTTCTGACCTCGAAATCTAGACCTACATGCAAAAGTTTGTTGGCTTACATTTGTGCCAAGTCCAATCAAAATCTATTCATACATTCTGAGGTGAAAAACCAACATAATGTTTGAAGTTTGAACAGACAAGATGATTAAATAAAACTTTCTGTAAATGATATCTATTCAGAGACCAAATCTCCAACCTAGGCAAGCACCTTGTTTTTGTTACAACAGCAATATTTAGGGGATACATGAATGTTCTTTTGCTATCTAATCTATTACACAGTAAAGTATTATGCATATGTACATGTTAATATTTCCAAACCTACATGAAGGACTTGTTTGCATTAGAGCAGATCTTAACATACCTGTAGATTATCAGGATAAAATTTCACAGGTAATTTATCACAGACAGACTTCACTGGAGAAAATATCTCCCAAAATGATGGTAACTCAGCATACAGCTTACAAAACTCTATCAATAACTTCACACAAGCAGATATGGCAGATAGTCTGAAAAAAAAACAACAACAACAACAAAAAATAAGTTTTCAAAGCCAGATACAGCAGACAATCATCAGGAGACAACAGGGTTTTCAGAACAGCCTACCTTGCATGTATTTCTAGTTCAATAAAGAAAATTAAAAAAAAAAAAACTTTCACCACTGAATATGGATGTTTATGATGGTGGTATGGTATTAGATCATCTTGACTATGTGTATCTGAGCTGAAAATTTAAAGATGGTTATAACCATACTGATCTGTGACAGGAAAAAGAAAAGTGGGACCCTTTCAATACTGGCAGAAGTTTCTACTAAATGAGCTTTTCAGTCACTAATAGATTGGACTCATCAAAGATCAAATAAACACTAATAAAGCTGCTAAAAAAAGACATGAATTATCAATGCTTCAGATTTTCTCAACATTTTTTTTTCAGTTTAAACTTCCAAATATAAAGAAGACAAGTTGAAATTAGAAATAAACAGCAAGGTCTGAAAATTTTAACTGGTAACTTACCTGAACTCATTATTACTCAGAGCATCTTTCTCCATATCAGTGACCAGGACTTCACTTAATTTTAGAGGTTTTACAGTTGATGTTCTAGAAAAAATAAATCATGTAAAATATATAATGGAAAATAAGTGTTAAAATTTTCTTTTCTTTTTGTTTTTAAAGAACATCAACAATTTTTCATTTCATTTAAACTGTGAGTTGATGCTACTGTCAGGGGCTCAATGCTGATGATAGTAAAGTATACATAAAAATTCTATACAATTTGAATAAAATTATGAGACTCATAACAAGAAATTTTTGTTTCACATCTACAATTATCATTGAATATCTCTACACATAAAGAAAATGTTGCTGCTATGAGAATTTTACATGTTGAAAAACAAGAGGAACAACAGATCATTTTGCACATACATCATATCTACATGTATTTAAGTTTAAATTTTCAATCAAGTTTTGTATAATTTATTGTGACAAACACGACTAAGAGAGTAGTCTCTTTGACTGATATACTTTATACTAATGCACACCTATATCAGAAAGACTGATACATGGATACAAACCATAATGAATGAACACTACAATCAATTATTTTACCATTTTCAATCACTGTTTACCTTAAGCTCACCCTTCCACATCTACAGTTCTAAGTACATGTACTTACTTTAGAGATTCTGTAATTTCCAATAAACCAATATGTTTTCCTACAGGTTTGAATGGAGGTATGACAGCTTCATCTGAATAAAGAATCATTTATAAATATTACCAGACATCAAAAGATGAAGGAAAATGTGTTTAAATCTGTGTCCTTCATATATGTAGTCTGTTACTTTTATTTACGATATAATGAAATATAATTTAATTTTTGTGAACTACTGTAATCTGATTGAACAATTGAAAAAAATAGATTCTAATATCACTTACATTTTCCTTCTTCCTTTGTTGAGGCCAAAAATAGAACACCATGTAAAAAATTTATGGCTTCCGGTACATATCTTTTTGACATACTCACAAACTGAAAAAAAAATTGTACAAAAACTTATGTAAATTGTTTGACAAACTGGTAAAAAATGACTTGGTGTCATCAGTCATCAAGCAAACATCCAGTGTTTTGAATCACCATTTTAATAATGTGCAATATCTAATCATTCTTTCAACTGTGAGTTCAAGTACTGCTGTAGTAAGTACTCTCACCTATCCATAATGCAGTGAGGTAATCATGCAGTGAGGTAATCATGCAGTGAGGTAATCATGCAGTGAGGTAATCATACAGTGAGGTAATCATGCAGTGAGGTAATCATGCAGTGAGGTAATCATGCAGTGAGGTAATCATACAGTGAGGTAATCATGCAGTGAGGTAATCATGCTTTTCATCCTTGTTAAAATTCTTAAACTAAGTTAAAGACAGTCAGTTTTGGTATCGAAAAGGAAACCAGAATGTCCACAGAAAACCACGCATCTGGTACTGAGAAGGAAACCAGAATGTCCACAGAAAACCACGCATCCGGTACTGAGAAGGAAACCAGAATGTCCACAGAAAACAACGCATCCGGTACTGAGAAGGAAACCAGAATGTCCACAGAAAACCACCCATCTCTGGCAAGCATAGTCATGAACTTTCTCACGCTATGCTTGCCTCACACTAGGATTTGCCCCAGAGGGATTCATCTCTATGTTAGAGATGTACAAATTTCACTCCATTTTACCATCAAGTCCAAAATCAATCCTTATTTTCCCCTGTCTTTGTTTGTTAGATGGCATAGATAAAATGCTTGTCAGTTTTTTATTAAGTTCTCCTCTATTGCATACACACTGAAACTTCACATGCACTAAAATGAGATTTACACCATATAATTTGTAGTTTCAGATTACCCTGAAACTGATGAATGATTTCAATGACATACAATGTACCAGTATGTGCAGTATAGATGTTGATGCTACTGTGATGTGTCAGGAACACAATGATTTTGCCCCTGCACTTCTAGAGACCTGATAAAAGGAATTAACACGGTGAAAATTTATTGATAATTTTTATTCAGCACAATATAGTTAATCTTATTGAGTAAGAGATAGACCACCAAGGAACTTAATAATAATATTTTCAATATTTCTTCAAAATAATTAATTCATTATTAATTTATTTATTTGTTAATTTATTTTTAAAATAAAAGCATACCTCTAGACACAATGTCGATAAGAAAAGACCTGCAGCAACATCTCGTTCATGACTCACTGGGCACTGAAAATAGATCATGATCAAATACATATATACCTTGCAATTTTAGTGTGTGTGTGTGTGATCATAATTTCACAATTAGGCGAAAAAGTCATAAATTTGAAGCAATAAAAGTTTGATTGAAAGGGAATCATTTGATTAACTTATTTCTACATGTGGTCAATTAGGGTTCCAATTTCCTAGAAAACACTTTATAGCATGTTGTAAACTAGAATGAATACTTCTTTATTTAGCCACATCTCAAAGGAGATAATCAATATGTCAATTTTTACTATCAGAAAGTTGTCCACAGTCCTGTATGCAACATGTATACAACAAGACTTCAACTTACTTATTGTTTAATCTTTGCAAGTACAAAGATGTTATAATTTATATAGAAATCAAACAGGGTAAACTCGCAATTAAGATATCTTTGATACTACATGTAGCAATTAACCAGTTTCTTCTTTAAACATCTGGTCCTAGTTTAAATTCTGCTACATTTCCATTGGAGAAAACTTGTCTATTGACTTTTCCTGAAACCCCCATCCCCAATCTTACTCTACCATTTCAAACCTAACCATCTTGATTTAAACAAAATTGTTTTGTTTTCCCAATATAAATGACATCTTTCATATCATCCCCCAATAAATTTTTCACTTCACTAGTTGCCGTAATATTTTAAAAAAATATTTTTTTCTGTATTTTTTATTTTTACAAGTCTGCCTAATTCATTGCCAAACCCCTTTATAACACCAAAAGTTGTTCAGTTAAATGATGGCAAAGAATACAATATTTTATTTTAAAATTTCCATGACCTTTATGTACTTAAAGTAAAACATTTAAATAATTTACCTGTGATAACATCTGAGCTATGAAGATAAAAGTGGGAGTGACCACATGATGGTGAAAATCTGATGTAGGAAACAAAATTGACACTAATTTGAACAACAATAACTGAAACAGAAACAAAATAATACGATTTTATGTATACACAAAAACAATGCACAACTACAAGAAATACAGGAAGCTTACAGGTGAAGCTCCCTGATGAAAAAAGGTAAATTAAATCAATGGACATTCTTACAATTATGCCTTTGCCAAGAAGTCTAGTATGGTAAATTGGGAAATTTTCATGATCATTTTATTTTTGTGTTAATTTGAAGTACAGCAAGACGTGAAAATAAAACTATCACTAATATAAAAAGTTCAGAATATTTGTGCTGGTGGTCACCTGATTACACGAAATTAAATCTATGTGAATAAATGTCAATGTTGTTTCTAGTAAATACTAGATGTTTCTTTGAAACATATGTCGCCTGACACTGCATAAAAATCAATCAAAGGGAAATAATTCAAAAACGGAACAAGATAGAGTTGTGGTTCTTGTGCACTGCACTTCGAGTCATTGCCAGAAACATGCATACCAAGTTTGAAGTCATTTGAACGTACAACACCAATGTTATGCTCCAGACAAGGAAATCCGGACGCTGCCGCTGCCGCCGACGACGATAGTAATCCCTATATGTTGCCTAGTCAGGCGACAAAATAAACTGACTGGATAATTTCCCAATTTACAGTATAATATAAGCTCTTCTTTTGAAATTTAAAATTTGTGCAGGTGAACTAAAATGAGATGGAGGAGTATAAGAAACCAACACATTTTTTATCATTTCTCATTGCATGTCAGAACATTGTCCACAGTCCTGTATGCCAGATAATATACAACAAGACTTCTACTAACTTTCTGATTCATGTTTGCAAGTACAATGATGTTATGATTTATTCAGAAATCAAACCGGGTAAACTTGCAAAACGAGATTTACATGATACATATTAGCCTGTTCTTTCTTTAAAACAAAAGATATAAGTTCAAATTCTATTCACAGAAAATTATACTCTCTGTTACAAGAGCGTGTAATTTACTGTGACATATTTTCAACACATGTTTCATATAAAGGACGTAAAAAAGGGTTGACTATTGAATATTATTGATAAAACTCAACCTTTTTAACACTAACTGCAAAAACTACAGAATTTCAGGTTGTAATAACATGAAAAACAACATCAAACAATTTCTGATAACATTTTTTCATGCAGCTTTGCTACAACTTTCTTGTTCTGATGTAACCCAACTTAGTACTAGTGATAATTAGGAGTAACTTTGTAATAGACTTGCATTGCATTAAGCTGGAGTGTTGTAGTCTCAGAAGCTTCTGTACTGGAAAGCCAACATAGGCACCTATCTGATGAGCCTACAGACTGCAAACTGGTTAACTTATACATACTGTGTCTAATGCAGGGTACAATCCTTTACCATTTCTTTTATCACAGATCAAATTGAATTCTTCTTGTCTCTCCTTGATTTGGTCAAGTATGGATTGACCAGAAGACACTGGAGACATCTGACAAAGTTCATACAGATGTCGTAATAATTTTTCCATCCTAACAAATTGTGGCTGTTCTTGTAATGCCAGATCACCATAATACTGCAGTAATAAACTAAACAAATTCTGAAAATATAGAATGGAAACACTTGGTAAGTTGTTTAAGTGGCCGACTCTTAATTAAAGAGTCAAGGTTTCAAGTCCCATCTAGGTCTGAATCCCACGAGAGCAGATCCTAGTGTGAATAAGTTTGTCAGTTCCCTTGCCAAGAGTTGAGAGCTTTTTCTCGGCAATCTGGTTTACGCACTATCCTGACCTGACTGCCTCGATATAAATAAAGGAATGTTGACTGGGGTATAATACACCATTACTCCATCCTGTATCACTCTATAATTGGTACAGGTAAGATAAAATAAAATTTTATGTCACAGTTATTATTGAATTATTAAATCAATGTACAAGTATGTCTATACTACATGTACATGTTTGATCTTAGCTATACACATATCAAATAGAAATAAATTTTAGAAAATTCATCTACATTGTACAAATCCATATTTGTGATAAAGTTTTGACAGTGATATCAGTCCCCAATTTCACTCCACCAATTCCACCAGCACAAGTTAGCATGTGTTTTACATTATAGAGCGGTATGAAACATTTACCTATCAGAAAGTTGTCGACAGTCTTGTATGTCAGATATATACAACAAGACTTCTACTTACTTTCTGTTTAATGTATGCAAGTACAATGATGTTATAATTTATATAGAAATCACACAGGGTAAACTTGCACAGTGCTTGCTTGAAAGTTTTCATCCATTTTAATTTGTGTCCATTGGCACATTGTCAACACTGCTATAGTCACATCCATTTAAATTGACAAGCTGTCCTAAAGTGTCAAACACAGCCCAGATGTATATTTAGCTCCAACATGTTTGAAGTAACTTATAGTGTTACTAGTATCATATCAATGACACAGATGTATTGGGGTATAAAATATTAATAATAATGATGATTATAACAATAGAACTATGGTAAAGCCCATAATATTTAATACCTCTAACTTTTCTTTATTTCCTTCTGCCAAGCTGGGATGATGACATTTTCTCATACGTTCAATAATTATTAACTGATTTTCATCTGAATGACCGTGTAAAATATCCAATAATTCCTCATAATTATCTGGAACTATAAAAACAAAAACAGAGACAAATAAGATATGTCAGTGAAAGAACAACAGATAAATGCTTATAAAATCAAATACAGGATGCAATGCTTCCAAAGTGATTTCATTTATATACATTTTTGGTATACAACACTGAATTTGTGAAGTTTTAAAAATTTATTCATTATTTTATTTTTTTTTTTTTTCAGAATATTACAATTTTAAAATGATACATATAATATGATGTCACAACCAGCAGTTCTGAAAATAGTTGTTGTACAGTCGATCATTTACAAAAAAGGAAAAAATGAAAAATCAAGTACTGAGCAACATAATTTTTTTACTGGAAAGGGAGGTCTATATTAATTTTGCAATCAATTAATGCCAATAATACATATTTAACCATGCCTAACCTTTAAAAGTATATGGAAGCTCTTTCTTAGCTGCCTCCATCAGTTCTTGTTTTTTCTGTGCCTTTACAGGATCAGCCACTTCAACTTTCTTTTTACTTTTGGACCCCTCAGATTTCTCTACTTTATCATCATCTTCCTCGGCTTCATCACTGTCCAGATCTGCATAACTGTCACTGTCACTCTCTGAGGATTCTAAAAATTATATACAACACCATTTCAGCCAAATTGTAAATTGCCTTTTATTTACAAAGACTTTATATTCTGTATATATGCATATTCATTAACTACTTTAATCACCCAACTATATTTACAATAGACATATAATTCTATGTTGAACCCAGTTTGAAAAATCTGGGTCAATTTTAAATGCACTAGATTTACATGTATAATACAGCATTAGAATACAAATTTTGCACATCTGATACAAATAAAAATCCTGCACATTCAGAAGACAAACATCCAACCTGTATTAGGTCTGCTTTTAATAATTTTCAGCTGATGATACTGGTAAATATGATTTTGAAAGTTGTTAAAATTTGTTTAAAATATTCGCTGATTACTAGCTGTTGACCTATTACCTATGACCCTGAAAATATCATAAATATAAGAATTTTTTTCACTGGGTCATTAAGTAATGGACAAGATTTAATTATGTGTAAATAAAAGTTTTTAAAGTTGTAAACAGCAGATTGTTAAATCAATGATGGGATATCAAAATATTTCATGTCACAAAATAGTTTTGGTAAAAAGTCTTAACATAGAATTGTGAAATTAAGTGACTTAATATACTTTGTTTCAATATTATATAAAATCCACTTACAACTACAACTCACCAGTCTTTAAACCTTTAAATAATATATAAATTACAGAAGTCTTACAGAGAACCAACAATTTTACAACAAATTTAACAATTTCTAATGAAACTATGATACAGTTACATATATTTATATATTTGCATTGCACTGCAGAGAAGGTAGTCACTGCATAAGAAGAAACTACTATATAAAACAATTTTTAGCATATCCCCACAATAATATAAAAATAAGGTGTAAGAATTCAAAACCAAAGATAATAACCTTGAATCCTCCAATGACCTTGAGACTGTTAACACAAGAATAGAAAACAGTAAACACAAATGCCCCGGCTTCTAAAACTATTATAAAATGACATAATACCATCATTGCTTCCTCCTTCATCTTCATCATCTTCACCGTCATCAGATTCCCCACTATCTTTATCCTCCTCTTCACTGTCTTCCTTTGTATCACTGACATTATCCTCATCCATATCCTCATCATCCTCATCACTGCCCCCTGGTGTCAAAAGTTTTCCATCTTTATAACTGACATGAAATCTTTCCTTGTCAGAATTATCCAAGGCAAAACTGTAATCCAAAAAAATCAATCAAACACCAATCAAAACCTTATTAGGAATTATTCTAGCATTCTAGTTAAAACCTTAAACTAGAATAGTCTATACCACCCATGTAGGACCATCTGAACCAAATTAGACTCTTTAACTTGAAACATTAGAAAAAGCATCTTATTTAGAGAGTTAATTGAGGTAAAGTGATGGTATTTTAGTGTCAAGTCACTTGTGGTGAAGGACACTTTGTGCCTTATTGAAGACGTCATCATACCAGACTAATCTAACTAAAGAAAATAACGTTTTTGTTTAATACTTTTTGTGGTATGTTATGCTAAGTTCATTTTAGAGAACATTTATCTTCTTTTTCATTTAATGCCCCAGTCAAAGATTATTTCACTATTATAAACAATTATTTCTTGAATGATGGAGGATACCTGAGCATCCACAGAAATACACCAAATTCTGGCAAGTGATTCGACAGACTTCCTTATATTAGGATCTTCAAAAAAAATCCTAAGCAGTGAAAGACAAAATGTTCTGTAAGTCAGGACTTTAATCAGGTTTCCCAAACGATAACAGTACACTTACTTATCATCAAGATCATCAGCAGAAAAATGTACTCTCTTAGCTGGTAAATTATCCTCCATTAAACCATTCATTCTACGTATCCTGTCTTGCTGCAAAACAATGATGATACATATTTAGGAAATGCAAATTCTATGATAGCTGCAACACATTATTTTCAGAAAAAAATTAGGTCATCACTTCCAAAGGCTTTTGTATAACATTTGTCTGACATTAATCCGATGTCTGCACAAGGTGCACCAGGATGATATTAAAATTTTGACATTTAGGAAGGGATCATTAATACCACAATGGTAGCTTAGTTAGTAGAATTTCCATATGTAGGTCTGGATTTTAACCCTGGTTAGGCCTGAAAAAGACTGAAAAGTGACTGTTATTTTGCCAAACAATAATCCTTTAGAAATAAAAGTTGAAGATTGTTTGTTCACAGTGGGCATTGCAATCTAAAGAATCTGCCCTGCACATTGCCTAAAGCACAATGCAACAGTAAAAGAAAATCTGCATTTCACCTATAGCTGGTGACCTTCAAATGATAATGAAATATTCCTGACACACAAGATATTATACATTTTCTTCCTTCACTGGATATTTTATTTTTCTTAAATGGCAATAGTAGAGAAAAAATTCCTTACTTCCAGTTTTTCAAGTTTTTCTTTTTCTTCTTTAGCTATTTCTTCATCTGTTTTCAATCTATCTGTGGCCTACAATTAAAAAGTAACATAAGACTGACCAACAAAAAAAATTTTTTTGATGCATGAATTAAAACACTTGACATATACTTAGAGAAAAACACAAAACTAAAAAAAGGCTAAATTTGTACATAAAATTGTAATAATACAATATTTCCCTCTGCCTGTTACTGATCAGGATTTTTGCCGTTGATCACAATTTCCAACATTTTATTGAAGTCTGTCACAAACAAGAGGCCCATGGGCCTTAACGCTCACCTGAAGATATGTCCAATATTAATTGCAAAGTGCAATAGACAATATATTAAGTACAGAAACTTTAAAAGTTTTCTCAAGTTAAGAACTCCCACAAAACTTAATCAAAAAAATATCCACTCACATTTCATTTATAAGTAGCTTATATAATATGCATGGAGTAACTGAAGTGCAATGAATAATTTCCAAATCATTAATCAATTTCAATATACTTATGCAGCTATGTCCTTGACCTTTGAACATATATGACCTCAAACAATATATGATTGTCATGTTAATACCTACAATATTCTAATAAACATGACTATGCATGAAATAAATAGCTTTCAAGATAATTAGCAGGTTAAGTCATCTTCTGCAGCTGTGACCTTGACATTTCAACATATGACCCAAATATCAAAATGATCGTCATGTCAATACCTAAAATATTCTAATATGCATGCCTATACAAAGAGTTTTCAAAGATAATTAGCAATTTAAGTCTTCTTAAAGCAGCTGTAACCTTGACCTTCTAACATATGACCTTGAACCATATATCAAAATGAATGTCATGTCAATACCTATAATATTCTTATATACATGCCTATACAAAAAGTTAATAGTTTTCAATATAATTAACAATTTAAGTCTTCTTTTGTAGCTGTGACCTTGACCTTTCAACATATGACCTTGTACCATATATCAAAATGATCGTTGTTGCAATACCTACAATATTCTAATATACATGCCCATACAAAAAGTTAAAAGTTATCAAGATAATTAGCAATTTAAGTCTTCTTTTACAGCTGTGACCTTGACCTTCTAACATATGACCCTGAACCATATATCAAAATGGTCATTGTCACAATACCTACAATATTTTAATATACATGCCTATACAAAAAGTTAATAGTCTTCAAGATAATTAGCAAATTGTCTTCTTTTGCAGCTGTGACCTTGAACTTTCAATATATGACCTTGAACCATATATCAAAATGGTTGTCATGTCAATACCTACAATATTCTAATATACATGCCTATACAAAAAGTTAACAGTTTTCAAGATACAGTGACAAATATATAATTTTTAGCAATTTACCTACTCAGTGCCCTACAATTTCCCCATTTTGAGCCCCATGGCTACCATTTGTGCAAATCTGAAAATAAATGACCTAAGGATGTTATAAATGAAATAACTAAGGTATATCTCTTGTAGATTCAGAGGAGAAGATTTTTAAAGTTTTTCACTATTTCCCCCCTTATTGGGCCCCAAGGGGACATAACTCCTTCATTTGTGCAAATCTGAAAGGGCTTCAGCCAGGCATAATGGTTACCAAGTTTCATCAAATTTGGCCCAGTGGTTTTGGAGGAAAAGATTAAAATGTAAAAAGTTTACACGCGACGCACAACGGACGAAGATGGATAGCAATAGCTCATCTGAGCTTTCAGCTCAGGTGAGCTAAAAATATTTATTTGCAATGGTAAAGTGTGCTTTTGAAATAACAAGTTTTCAAGAAAACCGTATGGGCTGCCATACTTGTTGTTTCTTCAAAACAAGTTCAAAATAAATACTTCAATGAACATGACCACTAACACATGCATACAGGTGTGAATCAATGATTATCAACAGATTATCATTATCAGTGATAAAATGTTCTTTTTTCACAATTTTTGCAAGACTTTTTTGTGCCTGTGCTCATTTTAACTTTCCAAACAGTTAAAAATTTGCATTTATTTTGTGAGATGTGTTTTACACAAACTTCTGTGTCTTGGTGGCACTCTCATAAGGTATAATAAAATGGGTCAGAGACTCAATGGGCCAGGTTGTTTTTAAATTTCTATTGAATTGGTGTAAAGTTTTGGAGGAATTTTAAATAATTGCACAAAGCAAGGTGCACAAGTTGTTTTGTTTTATACTTCAAAGAAAGTCATAGAAAATGGGGAATAGGTCCAACAATGACAATATATATGAAAGAGTACTGAAACAAGTATATATATGTAGAAGTAAAATCTCGATCATTTTAACATTTTCTAAAGCTACAGTAAATTGAAAAAAATGTGAACCAGAAACTTTACATTGGAATGGACTTGATGAAATGGACAGTAAAGGACAGATAGGCAACAGGGTGACAGCACTAGCTTTCCACACTTTCATCCAGTAGCTAATAAACCAATGACTTTTAGACTATTGTAGTTTTCTTTCATATATGTTTAATAATCCTATTTTTTTTTAAAGATCTGAAACTTAAAACCTGTCACAGTAAGATGTAATGGCATAAAGGTTTTACTACATCATTAGAAGTCAAGTGCACATCTTTGATAATCTTTTGATATATACAGTACAAAGTAACTAAGTGCACATCTTTGATAATCTTTTGATATATACAGTACAAAGTAACTAAGTGCACATCTTTGATAATCTTTTGATATATACAGTACAAAGTAACTAATCTTTTGATATATACAGTACAAAGTAACTAAGTTTCAAAATCTGGAAAAATGGGAAAAAATTCCTGAAATATTTCCAAAAAGTCAGGTGTAAATCTTCAATATTTATAGAAACTTTCTGTAAAGTTTCAAGGTTTTTGATTGAAAACTGTAGGAGGAGTTGAGTTCACAAAGTAGGTATCCCCAGTTCAAATACTTGCTAAAAAAAGACTAAGTTTCAAAGTCAGGAAAAATGGGTAAAAAATCTTGAAATATTTCCATAAAGTCAGGTGCACATCTTCAATATATATAAAAACATTGTGTCAAGTTTCAAGGTTTTTGGTTCAAAACTGTAGGAGAAGTTGAGTTCACAAAGTAGGTACCTCCAGTTCAAAAACTTGCTAAAAAGTGACTAAGTTTCAAAGTCAGGAAAAATGGGTAAAAAATCTTGAAATATTTCCATAAAGTCAGGTGCACATCTTCAATATATATAAAAACATTGTGTCAAGTTTCAAGGTTTTTGGTTGAAAACTGTAGGAGAAGTTGAGTTCACAAAGTAGGTACCTCCAGTTCAAAAACTTGCTAAAAAGTGACTAAGTTTCAAAGTCTGGAAAAATGGAAAAAAAAAACCTTGAAATAATTCCATAAAGTCAGGTGCACATATTCATTATATATAGAAACATTGTGTCAAGTTTCAAGGTTTTTGGTTGAAAACTGTAGGAGAAGTTGAGTTCACAAAGTAGGTACCTCCAGTTCAAAAACTTGCTAAAAAGTGACTAAGTTTCAAAGTCTGGAAAAATGGAAAAAAAAACCTTGAAATAATTCCATAAAGTCAGGTGCACATATTCATTATATATAGAAACATTGTGTGAAGTTTCAAGGCTTTTGGTTGAAAACTGTAGGAGGAGTTGAGTTCACAAAGTTGGTACCCTATTTTCCCCGCCCGCCTGCCTGACCACCTGTCCGACCGACCGACCGACCGACATTCATTACACTATAAACCGGATTTGCACTCCATGCTACCCGGCAAAAAATAGATCTAAAAGAGATAGTATCTTTTTTGTAACACAAATACATCATAACATGTATGAATAATGATTTATATTCTAAATCACACAACCCCCTCACTGTTTTACATTTTATTCATGTCAGAAAAATGTCCATAGTCATGTATGTTAGATATATACAACAAGACTTCTACTTTCTTTCTGATTAATGTATGCAAGTATGATCCTAATATGGTATTAAAAAATATCAAAAAGGTTGTACTTGCATATTGTTGTAAAGTAAGTGGGATGGTTGTGGTACTGTTACAGTGACTCTGGTGCCCAATCAAAGTTGAGTTTTATAATCAGTTGTTCTATTATGTCTTCATCTTTTCCGGTCTGATGTTACTTTCACTTTAGTTGTGTTATGTTCTTAGTAGGAGTATTAGTACCAGTTTATGATGTTTCAGTTATGATTTTCTGTCTTTTATTACAATAAACATCACATGACTATTCAAAACTTCCTTTCAATCAGCATTATTTCTTCCATTCCTTCTATGTTGAATGACTTGAAATATCTCATATCAGAGCATAATACTGTTGAAATCCCCCACCCACCTTCCCAAAAAATCCACAAAAATGCAGATAGATTTAAAACTAGAGAAAATCCTAAGAACACTTCCAGTTATACAATTAACCCTAATCACTGCAAACCTACCTTTCCTTTCATCTCAAACTTAAGTTCTCGGACAGCTATATCGTAATCATCAGGCTTAACTACAGGACTTTCTTGACTTTCTTTCTTGTTTTTCTGAAAAAATAATATACATGTGTATATACAACAAAAGTGTATAGGTATTGCTGTAAATCGGGAGATTTTTGTGTTTGTCTTATTTAATGGGAATAACAATATGCAAAAATAAAATGTTCATGAATATTCAATTTTGATACAATTCACTTATGTTTATATTAAGCATCATCTGATGACATGGAAAAAAATCTTGAACTGATGATTCTCATGAAAGTTAACGGTCAGGAAATTTTTTTTGTTTTACTGTATGTCTTAAAACACTTACCTCTTTAATATCTAATTCAAATAATACATCCCTTTTACATATATTTTTAAAAATGTGAAGAGCATGATGAAAAAGATTATTACTATATACCTTTAAGTTTTTAAGTCAGGCATCAAACCTACAACCTGCCACTATGTTGAGTTAAATACTTACCACTCTACTAATGAAGTGGTAGATACTATATTGAAAAACTATTAACCAAATCATATATAATTACCGTGATAATACCTTGTTTTTAATATATTACACCTACCATGCCAGCTGCTAATAAAAATCTGACATCTTTAAACTCTTCATCAATTTTCTCTGTCATTTCTTGTGATTTCTCTTTCTCCATTTGTCTTGCATGCTAAAAGAAAGAAATTCTAAACATATAATCAAATAAAAATTACAGAAGATAAGAAGAAAAATGCATATCAGTTTAACATAATAAAATCAATTACCGTGTTTTGTACAAAATACAGGTCATTTACAGAATACACGAACAGTCTAAGAAATTTGATCTCTAAGACTATGTTTTTACCCCTCCTGGATTTTTTTTACTTCACTCTTGATTTTCTTCTCAAGAAAACTTGGTGACAGAGTGGTCTAAAACTCTTGATTTTCTTCTCAAGAAGCCTTGGTGACAGAGTGGTCTAAAAAGTCTATCATCATCTTATTTTCTACAAAGGATAGATCCTACTGTAAGACAGTTTGTTGGTTTATTTGCTGAGGGCATGAACTAATTTCTTAATACCTCAGTTTTCTCCACTTTCTCAGGAGGAAACAATCTTGATAGGACATAAAACACCATTTCTATTACTCACATGTTGTTATACTTACATTAATAATTTTGTTTCCCAAAACTACTTTCTGTGAACCAACAACCCATCTTTTTTGATCCCACTGGAGTTTAATTGAAACTAGTTTTACCTCATTCATATTTTCCTTGATACTGACCATTTTGAATGAAATACATGTACATAAAGTTACATGTAAATTATAATGTCTGTCCAAATTTTTAAAAACGTGATCCCCATCTTTCCAGGCTGGGGACAGGATGACCCTAAAAAACTACATTTCTAGACTGAACACTGACAGTGATCAGTCTATGCGAAGCCCCTAAACAATTATCCCAAAATAAAAGTTTTGTCAAACAAAAGTTCTGTTTGGGTCATCTGTAACCCGTCTTTTCAGTCTTAGTTAAATTCTGTATTAATCCAGAGCTTTCTCTTACCGGTATATTTTCAAAAGTTCTGTTTGGGACATCCCTAGCATATCTTTTCAGCCTTAGTTAAACTCTGTGACCCGTCTTTTCAGTCTTAGTTAAACTCGGTATTAATCCAGAGCTTTCTCTTTCTCTTATATTTTCTAGTTAAACTCTGTATTAATTCAGAGCTTTCTCTTTCTCTTATATTTTCTAGTTAAACTCTGTATTAATCCACAGCTTTCTCTTTCTCTTATATTTTCTAGTTAAACTCTGTATTAATCCACAGCTTTCTCTTTCTCTTATATTTTCTAGTTAAACTCTGTATTAATCCACAGCTTTCTCTTTCTCTTATATTTTCTAGTTAAACTCTGTATTAATCCAGAGCTTTCTCTTTCTCTTATATTTTCTTTTGACTTTATATTAATATTTAACAAATATTTCATGGGGTTGCAGGCTATATTGCAGTTTATGGACTGGGCAGTCACCCCGAAATTATTATATGGACCGAAGCGAAGCTGAGGTCTATATTGTATTTTCGGGGTGCCTGCCTGGTCCATAAACTGCGATATAGCCCGCAACCCCATGAAATATTTGTTATATTATACCCAATGGATACCATCTCAAAATAGGCATCAGCATTTTTTTTTGGAATTAATTAATTCCTTTATGACGATGATTGTTTACGTTTTACAATTGCCGTTCCTGACTAACTTTGTATTGGCGTTAATCCACTAGTTAAACTATTCGGGTTAAGATGCTGTTTTTGTTTAGTCTAATATTACTTCATCAAGGACAATCGTGTGACGTAAGCAAACATAATACCGCCCGGAGCCTCCGGTCTATATTGCAAAATATCGCCCGGAGCCTCCGGTCTATATTGCAAAATATCGCCAGGAGTATTAGAAAAACAAATTTATGAGGTATAATATTTTCAAATGAAATGCATCAATTTATGTTTCAATGTTGACACCATTTTTTTAAAACATGGCTCTGACAATTTTCAAAGCCTGGGACAGGATGATATTACTTTTCTATGTGGGACTTATAAATAGATACAAGCATTTTAGTTACCCTTTCTTTCTTTGACTTCGATATAAGTTCTTCCATCCTCTCTTTCCAGGGACGTTTATCTATGCTCTCAAAGTTACTCATCTCAAGTAAGCCACCAAAATGTTCCTGTGCCACTAATTTAGCTGCAAATTTAAAACAAATATGTATATACATTAAAATGACTAACAACTTTATGTGAAAAAATAACCATCATTATGATGGAGACCATGTACATCATGATTTTACAATATCAAATTGCATAATTAGACATATACTTTGGAAAAAAAAAGATTTCTGAAAATTCTAAATGAACTCATCACAAGAGAGTGGAGTTGGGTAATGGTATATTACACCCCATTGAGGATTTTTTCAGTCCTTGGATGGTGAAAAAAACACAGAAAACTACTGTCCTTGGGTAATAACAAAACTTTCTCCCACTTAGATCTACGGGTGCCCTAATCTAGGCAAAAAATAAAAAGGCACTGTAACCTGCAAGTGCACACTTTGATCCACTTGGCCACCAAGGCCCCTTACCACAGGAGAAATGAAAGTTTTAGCTTGTATTAAAATGCGACGATGGATAAAAAGGATAAAGATTAACTGACCCCTTCTTGCCATGGATACAAAAATAGCCTACCATTAATTCTACCCTCTTCTTCATCATCTTCATCATCACTTATCACTGGGTCATCAAATTTCTCTATCTCAGATAATGACTGGCCATAGTGAGTCAACTCGGATTCTCCTTCACTTAAACTAAATTTATTATGCTTGTCTTTCCTCTGTTAAAACAAAAATAAGTAAATTGATTAAACAAGTAAAAAATAATTTTAAGTGGAAAAAAATGTCCATGTATGATAAAGTAACAAATTTGCCTGTCAACAAGATTGGGCTGGATTTATGTTTTACATCCCAGCCAAATTCTTTCACTTATATCAAGGTTTTCAGTTCTGATAAGGTGGAAGAAACCAGAGTGCCAGTATAAAAACAATGAGTGCCAGTATAAAAACAATGACCTCAGACAAGTGAACTGACAAACTAGGATTTGCCCCTAGTTGAATTTAAACCTAGGCAGTAAAAGGCATTGTAAGGTCATGCTTAAGTTCAATTGCTCACTGAGACTGGTTCGAGTTGTTACAAGAAAGATGTGTTAATAAATTTCATAACTTTAGCAGTCATCAGTGGCTACTCAACAGTGTAAAAAATTACAGTGGAAAAGACAGCTAGCAAGAAACTTTTACTTCAATCATTTGGAAATTACTAAATTTTCTACTAGTTAAATCAGTCCTGTGTACAAATCTACTTGTTAATATGTATTGTTATAGAAAAAAGAAAGACTTACCATTCTCTCAATCACAAATCTTTTCATCATTTTATCTTCCACACTGAGTGTGGCATCATTCTCTCCAAAACGTTTATCTACAAACTTGTTACTTTTAAATCTGTGATTATACTCTTGAAGGAGTGTTTGTTTTCTCTGAAAAAAAAAAAAAAAACAATAACCCATATTAAGTTAATATAGAAATTAAAAAAATACTAGTACATCGGTTTTCTTTATCCCAAAAATTGTATTTTTCAAAGATAACCATACAATACAAATTTGTCTGTTATCTTTGAAAAATAAAATTTCAGAATACATTTTTTTAAAGGCAGCCCAAAATGGTACATTTTTGGACAGTTTAGCAACACTTTACCAGATACAACATGACATAGAAACTAGTAATTGTTGAACTAACTACTGAAAACTATCGCTTCAACAGTTTTTGTTTTAAGGCACTGTCATCTTAAGGCCCACCAGTTTCCCAAATTACATACAACACCAATAACTAAAGCATTTTAGATAAAATGTCATAGCTAAAATATAATGTAAAGGCTCTTTTTGCATTCTTTACAATATCATTTGCTAAATTCATCTTTTAGCAAAAACATTGTCTAAAAAGCACAAAACAATGGTACATGTTTTCCTTTTGTACTTTTTGGGTCCCTTGCACAGAAGTTTTCTAAAACCTATATGCTGACCCCTAATGGTAATACCTTGTTAGTTTTAAAATGCTTTCTCAAAATTGTTACTCACAAAATAAACAAAGTTTTATATTTCATTTCGACTTTATATTTTACCTTTTTAATTGCTTTTGATCTTGATAACCCTGGCATTCCTTTGTCATGTTTTGAAATTTTTCGTCCCAAAACATCTTGCTTCTGTCTGTTTATCTTCACTTCAAATGGATTAATTTTCTTATCTGTTTCTTTTTTCTTGTTGCGAACTTTATCTGCAACTTGCTTTTTCTTCTTACCCATTATTTGTCAGTTATATGTTTCTGAATAAATCAAACTTATATTTTTAGAGCTTAAACATCAACAAAGGCATATTTAATCTTTAAATGAAGTGCCAGTGGTAAAAAATAAAGTAAATGTCTATTTAGATAACAACATAAGCTTATGTCAACATTGAAATGATTTTCTAATAAATGACAGACATTGAATTTTCAAGAGTTTAATGTGCATACAAGAAAGCTGAAATTTGGATAAATTATAAATGGCATTATATTTGTAGAGCTTTGAAAAAGTAATCCATCAAGTAAAGTATTTCGTTTATAAAAATTGTCACTTGTTCTCCAAGAAGAAAGTTTATACAGGAATGGTTGGTTCAATTGGTTCAATAGTGATTGTATCAAAGTTTGCATGATGTATTTTGTAAAATAAATACAGTCTAATGTGAATGAGACAATAAGATTTATTGAAAATTAGACCCCATAACCTAGTGACTTTCATTTGTAAACTTACAATCAGCTGCGGTTGGTATTAAATCTTAAAATAAAATATATACACTTTTATGTAATATCTGTGTTTTCTAGCATTTTACATTGGTTCATGGTTAAAATATTGGTCGAAACATGTGCTACATAAGCCTCTCTATGGACGCAGCCATATTGAAAATACCTAATAAATAAAACGGTTTCCAGAATGGATAAAACAGCGTTCGGATCTTAAACGTATTCATGAAACGTACGTCACAACGTTTACCAATTTGGCAAATTGTTAGTTAGTTGGGAACATTCTTGAATACTTTCGATAACTGTTTTTAATAATTCAAGCTTAAAAAATATTTTATTCGCTTTATGTAACTATTTTAATCGAAATCTACTTTTTCAATACAGTAGTCGTAGAGCAACATTGGACATCTGAACCGGAGAAACAAACATCGATGTCTATCAAATAACTATAATAGGACTTAATGTTCGAGAATTTATAATAACATTAATCTCGACATTAGTCGGGCACGTTATATATCATGGTGATAATGGCAAAATGCATGCCACTCACTTTTTTCTGCTCTGCTCTAGATCCGAATAATTGTATGTTTTTTATGTCAGAAACAAGTTGTCGTTGGTGTACTTCTCTATCCACAAATACACTTTCTATGCAAATGTGAATTGTCGGACCGCTTTTTGTAGAATTAAATACATTAGAGAATCACATTTAAGTGTTTTAAATTACTTTTACTGATTGTGTCAAGATGTATTCTCTTGTTATTAATACAACCATAATGTTGCCACTAATGACCAATGAAATAGTAGATTTGGGACACACCTCCAAACTGTAACAGGTGCCCGTTATTCATTTACAAATTAGCGCTGAATGCTGATGCAAGTAAGTTCCCAGCTCTTTTTGTTGATCTATGTGGCATACTGGCCCTGTCTTAAAACCGTGCAATTTAAGAATAAACGGTGACATATGCCAGTCGTTTCATACTGAAACTGGGTCACGACTTTTTACTGACCTTTAGTGATTTAATTTAAGCAAATTTACCGAGATCAGATAAAATTATTATTTGTCTGTCCAAGGCTTGATCATCAACGGTAGCCAGAAGTAGCCGACTGACTGAGGCCAGGTGTTGCGGTAGTGTTAAGGTTTAAGAGTGTCCACTGCATGGTTTTGTAAATATTATAGCTAAAATTTCGTCAGCGAGAATGTTTGATCTAAAATAACTTTGGCAAAAAATTTCCAAAAAATGTAACGAATAAGGTTTTGATTGCAATGCATAAAAAGATAAACAAGAAATAGAAAAAGTTTAAAGAATAGAGACAAAAAGGGTCCAAAGATTATCTAATCTACAATATTCTAAAAAGTTCAGGAACTTGGGGATTCCCTCCCTCAAAAATAGATATATGATTAGCAATCTCATCCATAAGTGTGAAATAAGATGTGGAATCAATAAAGCTATTAATCCTGATATTCCCATAGAATCTAATACCCTATGTACATGAAGCCACAACTATAATTTCAAAAGGCATACCAGACCCAATTGAATATTGTTTTAGACAGAGTTGTGGACAATTGGAATAGTTTTCCATCCCCATATGGTCAATGAAAACTCCATCAACAGCTCTAAATTAAACTTAAATCATGTCTTGACAAACCATCCTGCCAAATTTAACAAGAGTGTTTTCAACAGCACAATTTGAGTACATACAGAGTTTCAAAAGCATCAGATGACATCAAATAAAATGCACCCATATAAGCCTGAGGTCTGCTAGTGCTGATCGGTTACCAAAATTACAGGTTTAGATTAACTTGCAAATAAAAAGAGGATATTGGATTGGAGTGTGAAATTATACAATATGATATTTAAGCGTATGCCAGTAGGTTGAAGTCTCCTGTATTTTATTTCGAATTTCATTTTATATGGCAGTATTTCATGCAGAGTTCCTGTATTGGACAGTCTGGGGTTTGTTTTATGTGAAAACACTAAAATGACTGAACAGTTGCATAACAAACTTTTTTTTATCTTTGAAGGAATTTAACATGTATTTGTAATGCTTTTAGGTTTTGTTTTAAAAGGAAGAAAAATGACAGAAAAACGTATCAATCTAGATGAGCCAAGATATGACCAGAATACATTTGAAGGCAGAGCAAAACATTTTTTTATAACTACAAATCCACTGAATATTTTTGTGTCTGGTAAAGAACTGGATCATGCCAAGTCAGTTGTGGAAAAATACAGGTATATTTTATAATAAAAATAATAAGAAAAATTGTATATCTCATACCAAGGGTCCAAAAGAGGCAAAAATAAGTAAATGAAGACAAAAATGAGTCAAATTCTATGTACAAGAGTAAACGTTATTGAGTTTCATTGATCAAATGGAAACTTAGTTTTATTAAACTCTGGACAGATATTTTGTTTAGTTTTTCATTAATTAAGTGTAACACCATGTAATTTGAAAAATAATATATGATAAATTAATACTTTGACATTATTCAAAATTGTCTCCCTTGATCATGTGCAATACAATGTATTAATTATTCTTGAGTCAGCTATATAAACAGTTTGTAGGCAATAAATTTTTAGGTTAAATTGTGTAAGCCATCAATTTTTGAATTTATTATCTATTATCATTTATATTTATTATTATTTTTATTTGATAATTAACATTATTTATAATCTTTCATTAATGATCAATTTTGATTGAATGTTGGTGAAGTGTTTGTGCAGTTTATTCATATTCTGTCGTGGAATAATTAATTTTTATACGCCCGTCATATGACGGGACGTATTATGTTACGGTGCTGTCCGTCCGGGCGGGCTGGCGGGCATCCGGGCGGGCGTCTGTTAACAATTTGTATTCCGTTCAATAGAGACCACAAACATTTGTGGATTCAAATGAAATTTGGTATACAGCTTTACCATGGTAATACCTTGTGCAAGTTCGAATTACAACTTTTTCGGATTATTTTTGGAGGAGTTATGCCCCTTTTTTAACCTAAAAATTTTTTATGTATGACCATGTGGTTTCCGATCATCAGAACCTACAACTTTTTATGGATTCAAATGAAATTTGGTATACACATTTACGATGTTATTATCTGGTGCAAGTTCGAATTACAACTTTTTCAGATTATTTTTGGAGGAGTTATGCCCCTTTTTTAACTTAAAACACCTTTTTATCATACTGCACAGATCACGACAACAGTTCAAATTATAATTAAGCTTTATAGATATAAATTATTTCAGGTTGGTTAAAAAAAAGGTTCTCAAAACATTTCAGAGAAAAAATGTATTTGTTTCCTAAAATCTTCCTGCATGCAATGCTTAACACATGAAAACACTGCCATGACCTAACATTATATTTTAAACTTCTTCCTTCCTGGAAATGAATATGAATTATATAGCAGTCTACCACTATCCATTTAGCAATATATTTTTACATACATATATCCTAGTTGTACTTATACTTCTCAGTAAAGAATGGAACAATCTAGAGGATTAGTGACGAATTCATTCGGAACATCCTCTGGATGTGAAATGATAAAGGCGACAACTTTCTCCTTTTTAGCAGCATATATTTGCATCTTGGGGACCTTGAAAACTCCTCGATAGATTTTGCTAAAAATTTCTGAGGTTATGGAGTCTAATGCGATCTAGCTATCTAACTTGGTGAAATTTTTGGGAAAAATCGGTATCATACTTAATTTTGGGGTCAAACATGCAAAAAATGAATTTTTCCAAAAAACAATTACGTTTAACGCACTCCTGTTCAATAACAGTTCATTGTACGAAAAAGTCGTCCATTGACTGAAAAATGTTTAAGATCTGACGGAAAAGACGGTATTTTTATATTTTTTCTATCTTTTACATAAAATCCACAATAACTGTTTAAAGTCGGCGCTATCATCCAAAAACAATTTAACGTACCGTTATGAATTCGTACCCATATTAAAGTAACCAATTCTTTACCAAATTATTGGTAGGTTTGGCACTTATCCGTTAGGTCTGTGTCAAACTTTTGAGTGGCAAGTTCTGTGGATGAGCTCTACTGATAGAAATCCTCTAGATTGTTCCATTCTTTCCTGCGAAACCCCTAAAGGTGTCGCCACACTAGTAAATAGTACTACTCGATCAATATAACACGGGCGTATAATGCTACGCTCGGCGGTGCTCTTGTTTTTTTATAAAAAGACAGTTTATTATTAATTGATGAAAAAAGGGTTTACTCAGTTTTAATGCTTAAATTATAATAACAATACTGTTTCAGATGTGATGTATAATCCCTAGTGTAATATAAATCATATTCTTTGTTTTAGAAAAGGTGACAATTTACCTGGTATGTCAGAAGATGAAATTTGGAGAGCCAAGCATTTGTATGATTCAGCTTTTCATCCAGACACCAAAGAGAAAATGCTTTTGATTGGTAGAATGTCTGCACAAGTACCCATGAATATGACTATAACAGGATGTATGATGACATTTTACAAGTAATTATCATTAGCAGCATTCCTACACTTAAAAAACCTTGAATTTTTAGCTCGCTTGCATGTATGTTCAGAGAACTTATGTCATACCCCCGGCTTGAGCATCAGCATCAAATGTTAAAGTTTTTAATGTTGAAGTTTTTTATGTTATGAATGATGAGTGATGAATTATCACACACTTTGTGCATATGATGTCTTAAGCCATAAAGGATATGTGATAAATTTGCAGAGGCTGAAGGCCAAAGGCCAAGGTCAAACAGTCACATTGTGAAAGTTTAATGTTGAAGTTTTTTTAATGCGGAAGTTTTCATATTATGAGTAATGAATTATTACTTACTTGGAGCAGTTGACATCTTTAAGCCATAATGGATATGTGATAAAGTTGCAGAAGCTTTAAGCCATAATGGATATGTAATCAAGTTGATTATATGATGGTCTTTACCAAGCATGCAGCATTTAGAAATTATGAAAGCCAACTGTCCTTTGAATGAGACCTTAAAATACAGATATTTACATGTATTTCAAGTTAGGAAAATCAAAATTAAAACTTTTTTTTCCCCAACAAATGCTGTATGTTGTGTCGGAGTTGTTATTATTATTATTATTATTATTATTTATTATTATTTTTTTTTAACTTCACCATAACTCTTGAAGTACATATATAAGTGAAATAGTTTTGACTGGAACCTGAAACCTTAAAGTATTTAATTGACTCATTTTATTAAAGAAAAGTCAGTTATTTGATAAGCATTTTTATACATTTAATGTATAAAACCATAACTTTACAACATGTTAGTAATAATAGTTATTGCAGGAATTTTAATGTATGGATGTTGTAACAATGAATGGTACATAATTCATTAAGTGGAGTGGACCGTAAAAATTTTGTTTTACACCTCGATTAAGAAGTCATACCATTCTTCAGTTCTGGAATGGAGGGGGGAACCGGAATGCCTAGAGATACCCGCAAATTTTCTGCAAACAAATTAACAAACTTTCTACATTAGGCACACTGAGTGTGATTCAAACCTGTCTACTATGATAAATAAACTGAAACTTTAACCTCTCGACCACCAATAACCTTTGTAACAATGACCTAGACATACTGCTATAATTACATAGATTACTCCTAACCATTTACATATTGGTTAAATATTACCAGTAATTGAAATACTCATTTTTACAGAACTACTCCGGCTGTAATATTTTGGCAATGGTTTAACCAGTCTTTCAATGCTATAGTAAATTACACTAACAGAAGTGGTGATCATCCCATATCAGTCAACCATCTTGGATTATCATATGTATTGGCTACAGGTGGCGCTGTTGGAACTGCTCTAGGAATAAACAGTTTAGTCAAAGTAAGTTGATATGCCTAATAATTTTAAGAAAATTAATTGTTTTGGTAAATTTACAGATTTTGCTTTTTTCAAAAACAATAATTACCTTTTTCTTACATTATGATGGATGCAACGAATGGGCATTAACATCATTTTTTAGACTCAGTAATTGTTTAGACAAACTGAAAGTACTCTCTTAAAATATTAGATTTATATTTTTTTGATTCATTGTTGAGTTTTGAAACATGTTTATTGTACCTCATGACATATGTAATTTTTCTCTAATTTGAACAGAGATTCCCACCACTGATTGGTCGATTTGTGCCATTTACAGCTGTTGCAGCTGCTAACTGTATCAATATACCATGTATGAGAAGTAGGTAAGTAATCATATTGGTAGAGTGTTCACTTTGAGTGGAGCAATGGAATTTTATGACAAGAAATGTTTAGTTATATCAAGACAGTCAGGTCAGGAATGGTGGTGGAGAAAACCTGAGAACTCTTGGAAAAACCACCAACAAACTGGCAAACTGAAAAAAACTTTCTTACATTTGGAACTGCCCAAGTAGATTTAAACCTAGCTAGTAGGAGGCACTCTGGTCTATGATCATGCATTTTGAACCATTTAACTACTGAGGCTCCATCCAGGTCTGATCTTTTGGATTGTAAATCTATTATGTGACCAACATGATTATTAGTTTGATTTATTTCAAGTATCATGTACCTTTATACAAGCTTAATTAAATTTTTGACATTCCTAACAGAATTGTAAAGAGTCTCTAGCATTAGCTTTCATTAAGTTAACTGCTAGTGTTGTTTTTATTGTATGCATTTCTTATTCAGCTATGCTATCTTGCTAAGAACTGTTTTGTTCAGTATTGACTGAAATAAACATTGCAGTAAACTGAGACCCAATATTCAAGAATATATTGAAACCATACCAAAAGAGAAGTTTATTTTTTATGCTTTCTAATACCTCATGTATTATATTTGAAAATCAATACTGGGATTTTGTATTTTAGAGAAATAATGCATGGAATACCTATATTTGATGAAAATGGCAACCGATTAGGAGAATCAACGATGGCAGCAAGAAAAGCTATATCTCAGGTTGTGTTCTCTAGAATAATGATGGCTACTCCAGGAATGAGTAAGTTATATAACACCAGTTTACAATGATTTCTTGTTGCATGAACCCCAGAAACAAAAGGAATATTATTCAAATCATGCAATATTTTTAAAAAAACATTTGTTGACAGATTATACTCTCATTGATCAGGCTCAATTTTTAATTTGTCCAGGATCTGAATTTTCACAAGAACATATAAAAGAATTTACAAAATATTTCAAACTTGTAATACAAAGTATTACAGGTATTGGGTTGGCAGACTGGTGTAAGATACATTTCTTGCTCCTGTTCATTTCTTTGACTTCCAAACACTTGCTCAAAATAGCACACCTCACTGATCAGCTCTTATATTCAACCTTGAAGTTAATAGATAAAATTTGTCTGATCAGATAAACAATTTTTTCTATGGCCTTTTGAAACAGTTTCTATTTTTTTGCAATCCAGTTTTGTGGTTTTCAAAGACTTAATAGGGAATTCAGTACAAATGAAATAAATGTCACAATTTGAAATAGCTTCTAGAGACTACGGAATATAATTCTTTCTTAAATTAATGGTAAAAAATACCCAAATGTCACTTTATGAAATTACTAATTGAAAAACACGTATTTAACAATAGCCAGTACAACCAAGTCCACAAGAAAATACAAGCCATCGATAGAAATAGCAAGAAATGGAAAGAAACATATTGAGAGCACAGATTAAAACATTGGACAGTTAGTTAACCACTAGTTTTTGGTTGATGGTTATAATAGTCTTGGATGGCTTCAAACCATAACCCTTATTTCTTGAAAATTATTTTGCACAAGAAATATTTTATTATCATCTTATTGTTTTGAATAATATTGTTTGTTGTTATTTTCAGTTATACCACCATTTATAATGAATTATCTGGATAAAAAGCCATTTATGCAGGTATTATAACGAAGTCATTTTACAAGGGGTTATGTCATAATTTTGGTGCAGTTTGTATGACTGTCCACACTTAAAGCAAAAGTTCACGTTTTAAACTTTAAATCATAAGTTTAAGTAATCTTAATTAATTAGTTAATTAATTAATAAATAAGTTTTTAAAAACAATTTTTCTAGTAATGTTCAGAAGATAGAAAGTCATTGAACATGCATTAATTGATCTGATTTTTTTAGATTGTCACATAAATAAGTTAACACTTTAGGAATACATCAATTTTGGTTTATATCTTCACAGAGAATGCCATGGATAAATGCACCATTACAAGTATTGTTGGTAGGATTTTTGTAAGTATCGCCATATACTTTTCTCTTTAATTTGGTAATCATTTATTCTTTCCAATTTCCGTGGTTCTTAAAAAAATGGTGACCTTGTTGGCCAAGTGGACTATATTACATGCTAAATGATCAAAATGCCTTTTACATCCTAGGTTCATATCTCACCTGGACAGTTCCTAGTTATGACAAAGTTTGTCAGTTCACTTGTCAAAGGTAGCTGAGTTTTCTTCCAATACTGGTTTCCTCCACCATCCCAAAACCACCTCCTTGTTGTGTTAAAAATTTTGACGATTGCAAAACATCATTACTCCACTTCATTCTGCCATTTTATGGGATGGTATATTTATGGCTTGTAGTTGCCGTTGAAGGTGAGTTTGAGATATTTGTTATTTTGTTGACATGTAAATTTGTAGGTGTCCATTTCTCAGTCATACAAATTAAAAACAGATTTAGTTCTCATGATTGAATTTCTTATGAAAAATTATTTTGACAGCTTAAATCTGACAATCGAATTTTAGAAAATCTTGTCTTGAAGATTTTGTTCATTTTACACAGAAGTTGTGTTCAGAATACGCAGGAGAGGTCTACATAGGTTAACAACAAAACTTATATTTACTTATGAAGCAAATACCAATACATCTACTAGTAAATCAGTTCAGGTTATTAGTTTTCTGTGTTCTTGTTCTGGACAGATAACATTCTTGTAAGTGATGGATTGATTGATAGAGTTAAATTTCCGACTAAAGATACATGTAATTTCACTTCTATCCATATATCACCACTGACAATTGATATGAATCAGGTGAACATTACAGGGTAAATGGGCCTCTTGTTTCTATTTTAATTGCTGAATCTATTTTTTAATCAAATAAACCAAATGTCAAGACACTTTGAAAGTTCATTTCTTCACAGTGGTAGAACTATTCATTGAATATTACTTTGAACAAAATGTTGATATATGTGTTTACTTGTTGTTTTCTGTATTTCCAGCCTGGTATTTGCTACACCATTGTGTTGTGCACTATTTCCACAAAAAAGGTAAGACAGTATAAAAGTATATACATGAAACATTCAACATATTGTACTGAAAGCCAAGATAAAAAACTGAAAATTAGAGCCATTTCAATTAAAAAAAGGTGCTGCTATTGCTGTAAACAATAACTCACTTAAAAAGAAAAAATACTTTGTTAGACTTTTGAAACGCTACTTAAAATGTAAATAAAAAGTAACTACACAAAATCATATTAAATCTCATGCTAGAAACTAAAAGAAATAAGTGATGGAATAATTTTTAAGACACGATTGTTCACTTGTATTGAGATAAGTCAGTTATGGAACTACATTGGATTTTAAAAAGTAATATTACAGTGTTATGGAATGCATGGAGTGCTGTTATAAGTATACATACACATTATTATGTACCTCATTCTCTGAATTATTTGACCTCCCCTGTAAATAAGGGATCTATCGTTACTTTTACTGTTATTTGTGGTATACAAAGTACTTTATTGATTTGTATTTGAATGTCTTTTTCAGTTCAATGCACGTAAATCATCTAGAGCATGAAATACGTGAGAAGTTACAGGCCTTACCTAATGCACCGGACAAAGTCTACTTCAACAAAGGATTATGATGTGACTGGCTATATAGAATCAATAACAATTGTTGATGATTTTAAACTTATAGATTTTTTGCTGTTTTCACATATATTTTTATTGATAATGGAAATTACAAAGTTTTTATTGATAATGGAAACTACAAAGTTCAGAATAAGGTTTGTTTGTGTACCATGTGATTAGTTTCCTTTATTGCTAATTTTGCATGAAAAGTGTTACATTTTCATATAGGATATCAAACAGTAAAACATTTTGTTGGAATTTTTCTATTTTTATTGACCATTGATCATTTATTGATCATGGTACAAAATTATGTCGGGAAATGTGCTATGCATATATTATGTAAATTACCTAACAAATTCTGCAGAATAAAATGAAATTGCTTATAATTTTTATGCATACACTCCCCCCCCCTCCAATCCCCTCCCCTAAATATGTACATGTAAATCAAATTCAAATTTACAGCGATATTTTTTCTGATTGGTTTATACAGGTACATCTTTTGGATTGTTAAAGTACCGGTAAATAATATACAGTTTTAGTGATCTCTACATTGCACAAAGCAGCTTCAATATTAAATAATTCTTTGATCATTGAATGATGTTACATCATATGTTAATTAAGTCACAAAGTTTTATTTTTGTATTGATCTACACATTTACTAGTGCAGTTTGAAACTGATTGTAAAATATTGGGAGTTATTTAATGGCCAGTGATAGGGCTCATTACATGTTATACTTCTTAACATTGCAGTGATCACAATTACAAGATATTTTCCCCATCAAAAATATTTCATTATGAAAAAAAAAAATTCCAAAGATTTGACATAAGCAGTTTCAATAATGACTCACTTTCCTTTAAACCTGTTAAGTACTATATTGTCCTAGGCCTACAAGAAGCGTTTACCATTTTCTCTTGGGCTTGGACAAAAATTTTTACCGTAGTTGTACACAAATTTTATGTGTTATCACATTAAACAAGGTGATCATTATATCACAAAAAAATTCCAGTTAAATCACACAAGTTAATGTGTGACTAGAAATATTCACTGGAGGGACATTTAACAAGTTTTTTAAACAGGTTTTACAAAGTGCAAATAGGCTAATAGAATATAAGGGGGGTGGGGAGGGGTGGGGGGTAAGGTATCATTATTTTGTAAACAACTCTCCTACAGTCCATGACCAGAGAGCTTTAAGCTTTGCAGAATCTTTTTCTACATATTGAAGATATGCACCTGTGACCTCTCATTATGATAGGATTTAAATCATTATTTGAAATTTTTTGGACGAGTGAAACTCATTGAATTTTTCAAATTTATGAGTAAATCACCAATATTGTGTAATCCTACAGTTTTTAATACTGTGTCTTTAAACTTTTTTATATGCATGTTTATATATAGGGAAATTTTTTAACCAGAGAATTTTTATTTATAGGCATGTTTATATATATTAAAGATTTTCATCTCCCATTATGCTAACATTTGAGTAATTCCTGCAAGTTTTTTAAAGTTATTATTCCGAAAAACTGTCAAAGTTATCTCCCTTTAAAATATATGCATGTATTCTTATCTTTTGTTTTGGTTCACTTATATTTCACTTATATTTATGTAACAATATTTATTTTTCATTTATGTTGCCAGTTGTTATTTTTATTTGCTGTTGTTAATTTTTTGTTGAATTTGATTAGCCAACATTTACTTAAGTACCTTTCTATAAAGGATTATTTTTATAATCTAACTAACACAGAATTCATTTTAGTGGTCTTTACTTAAGTATTATATCGACATGCAGTTGTTTAATTTGCCAAAACAGCAAACCCTTGTGTCTTTAAAATTTCTTTGAAGCTATGACCATGTTGTTTCTCAAGATGGCAGGAACTTATAACCAGTAATGTAAAAGTACACTTGTGTATAATCATATCACAGAACTTTTAATAAATATTTGCAATCGGTATATGTGTAACTGTTATGCTAAAACAATATTGATAATTTCTTAGTTACTGAATTCCTTACAAGTTTAAAAAACCATTGTTGTCCAAAGTGATAACTTCTGAATATGGTTTAGTTATATGTGATATACATGCTTCTGTTTATATGTGTTGCCATGGTCACAGGAACCAAGATCAGTATTGAGATTATAAGTGCTATATTTTTTTTTTACAAACCTGGTGGAAATAAATTGCATTCAAACCTTATATTAAGGTCACCCTGTATAAAGACTATCTGCCTATAAAAACTATAAAGTATAAAATAATTTCTTCTAGATTTGTATGAATTCACACCTTAGGTAAGACAAAAACAGCTTGCTGCCACCTTGTCTTCACAAGTTAATAAATGTTAAGAGAACTCATAGTCGATATTTGTGTAATATTCTGTAATATGATGAGATATGCTAGACACTTTACTTCCATATATAATTTAATGTAAAACAAGGTCTTTAAAATGTTATTTTAGAATCATCAGTTACCTAACTCTATTCCTGTAGGGGTGCTGAATCATCATGAAACAGCAGTTTGAAAACATTGTTCTGTATGAGACTGATTTATAATCCACATGACATTGACCACCATCACTTCCAGATTTTGAAAGATAAGCTTTTGTGTTATTTTCCAATATTTTATTGACCTAATTGCATTAGACTAACTAAAAATTATAGATTTTATTTTTTAAAAACCAACTAACTTTTATTTGTATTGCATAATAAAACCCTCTTGCTCTTTATTTGCCAAAGCTACCAAGAACTAATCTCTGTTATGAAAATTAACTCATATCTACATTGCCATCACACATAAACTTATACAAAGGTTTTATTTTTTGTTTGTTTGAATTTTTATTAGGTTTAATATTTTTGGTTTGTTTTGTTTTAAAAATAATTTAATGGGATTGTTTAAAATATTTCATTCAGTGTAAATTATGTTTGAGCTCAGTTTCACGTAATCATGTTGTTATGGTAACAAGATTTTTAAAAATTCTGGTATAATGGGATTGAGGCTTAGCATTCCTGTAAACAGGTGCAAAATGAATGGATATGTGAATATGGCATGGGTTAACCTTGTGATGGACCGGCATCCTTCCCAAGGGGGAGCATTGTACTCTCATTTGTCTTGCATCACTGAAACTTGGATAAACATCATCTGTAGCTTAAATAACCTACCTGTAGAAATATAGAGAAGTCATACCTCTGTTGTGGGTTGGCATTGGAATCAGATGTTTAAAATACAGTAAAACCTTTTTATGATGCACACAAACCCTATTCTACCTCACATTTTAAATCCCAAAATTCTGTATTTTTTTTTTATCATCTAATTAAAACCTCCTTATAATGCCAAAATCTGACAACAGATGGTAGCAACATATCTAGGTTTTACTGTATACAGTTTGTGGTTTTTAGTATTTTGATGGACTATAAGTCCAAGTGAACTATGCTGAAATTTTCTGTCAACCAATATTTAACAAGCTGTTTAAGCTGTAAAATCAATTAAAAATAACCAAAAATGTTTTCATATTGATCTCTAACAACTGAAGCCAAGTTTTATGCAATAGACAATTTTTTTTACAAAATAAATATGGATATTTATGAGTGATACAAATTTTTCATAAGCCTGTAGGAGAAAACCTGTCTAAACTAAACATCTTTTGGGTTGATTTTGTGTAGATCAGACTAGTGTTATCATTTGGTAGGATAGTTTACCAAACTATATGAATAGCACATGTTTATCCTAACTCAGTTTATAAAATATCAAAAGATGATGAGGCTTGCCTGAAAACTACTGTACCATGTACTTAAAACTTAAACTAAACACACTAGTATTTGTACAGTTTTAATACTACATGTATTTAGTTACTCTTAACAAATACAACATGACTATTGTTCAACACTTTTCAGGCAAGACATAAGAATTTCAGTTTGGACAGGTTTCAGATAATAAAGTCTAATTCAAGCAATGTTACTTTATGTTGTTGATTTAGACACGTTTACAATTATATCATTATTATTACATGTGTATTTGCTTGTTTGAAATAATAAAAACCGGTATTAATGTTAAATATTGAAGGTTGTTTATAAATTTATTCTTATTGGTAAAGTTGTAAATTATGCATCACAACTATGGTAATATTTGTATACGAGGAACATTCAAGGAACTTTATTCTATATTTGAAGGTTAAATTGTACATAATTGATACAATAAGGATGAAATTTCTTGTCTGTCATGGAAAATTCATAAATTGGATGAGGTTTTACATTCTTGTCAAGAATATTTCACTTAAATCACAGTAATTATGACCTTAGGACTGTGCTCAGAAAGGATTCCTTTGCATGCCAGACCAGCTTGACATGGGCATAGGTTTAAGATCTCTTCTGAAATGCAAGTGACTTTCAATTTTAAATGCCAAGGTTTTGGCCAAATGTACACACTTTTGTTGAAGTCTGACCAAGGTTCGACCTTTTATATATTGTTAATCTTGACTTCAAATTAGGGACTTGTGACCAAGTGATCTAAAAAGCAAGCTTACAGATCACAGCAATGCCTAGGTTCAAATCCCATTCAGAACAGCTGGATTCTTGTCTGAAACTTATCACTTTCCTTGCTGAAGGGTAGCTTAGTTTCTCCAGGCATTACTATTTCCTTCACCAAACTGACCATGCAATAAAATGAAAGAATCTTGACTAAAGCATTAAACTCCATTACTCCACTTTCTATATACTCTTTGGTTTCAAAGTAAATTCCATTCAATTAATTGTCTGTTTATAAGAAGTTTATGATATTTATAAAAACATTAGGAGAATTGAAAAATAAACTAGTAAAAATGCAACCTGTCATTGGGCACTATTATATCACCTCCCCCACCCCACCCCAAAAAGATTTGACCTTAATACTTTTAAAACTAAATGTAATTCAAGACACCAAAACTCCTGGGGCACACTTGGAACAGGTTTTCTCAAGATTCATGGAGAAATTTAGGATGTATCAAGCAGATACAATGGTAATGGAAAGACCAAATAAAAAATGTATAATAGTAACCCCTAAAACTGGGGTTTTAAAAAATAAATACATGTATATTGTTCAGCGAGGTACAAGAACACCTACTAGTATATTGTTGAAAATCCCAACTCAGTGATTCTTCTAATTTATAAATGCAATATATGTCTGCAAATTAGGTAATAAAACATTTTTCTTATTTCAAATTGATATTATCTGTAGACAGTTTCAAAAATTTTAACCACTAATTGGCACTTTATTCAGATTTCATTCATATTTTAATGTCAATAATATATAATTTATCACAGTTTTCAGAAGTTTACTACATGATATTGACAATAAACATTAAAACCATTTATCCATTCTTCTTCATAAAAGTTTAAAAATCACATTTTATCACATAGTTATTGTTCTAAATCTGATGATTTTGACAAAAATTATGTTTGGTCGACATCTATTGTGAGGTCTACTTTTGTCATATCTGTGGCTGTTGACATGCCACCACCCCGTAATCCTGCCAAGAATACAGAAGGTTTTGGAACATTTGTATATGCATCTTCTTTTGTTTGTGTGCCATGCTCTCTGTAAAAATAAAAAGAAACATAAACTACCTGGTACTGATTATTGTGAAGACATATACATATTGTATGTTCTGTATTAATAGTACTGTAGATTCCAATCATTTATTTATCAGACACATGTATTTAGACAAGTTGCATAATTTTAGTAAACAAATCCATTGTTATTCAATAATATAAAATGTGAAAAAAAAAAACCAAGTGTATTTATGCTATGACTGTATATCCTGATTATTTACAAAAACAATCAGACAAAGAATACATGTATAATGTATGTATATATTCTATGACCTAGGTGGCCATAGGTGCTATGATCTGTAAACATGCCCTATAGACTGTTTGGTCTGCTAGTCCTTAGTACCAAATATGGAACTTACAAACTTTTGCAGAAACATTAATAAGGTAATATATGATATAAATGTAGAAATAATTATTACGTACTTTGGTGGCCAGACTTGTATTGCTGTGTCTCGTCTCATATTGCTTAAGTTCGTCTGTACTGAATGTGTTATTCTATCTCGTAAATTAGCCTAAAACAAATATGAGATGTCAAATAAATTAATAAATAATATATGGTATCCTTCATTAAGATAAGGTGAATTTTGATGCTCTTATTTTCAACCCCTAAAAAATTAGTGCAGAATAAAAACTCATGGATTTCACCGTTGATAATTAAAGAGAATATTTTGAAATCTCCAAAATTCCCCATAAAAAGACTTCTTGAGACAGAAATATGTAATATCTAACCTCAGCAGTAGAGCTTTCTAACATTGTACAGTTGGGGGTTCAGTTTAGACAGATTTTTAGTTTATTAAAGTTTGGTTTACACAGTTGTCAGTTTACTAAGGAATTGGTTCAGATAGATTTTAGTTCAAAGTTAGGTTTATACAGGTTGTCAGTTTACTCAGGGTTTGGTGTGAACAGATTTTTAGTTTACTCAAAAGTTTGGTTTGACAAGCTGTCAGTTTACTTAGTATCTAGTTCCTATTGTTATTAGATTCCTTAGAAATTGATTTAAACAACATGCCAGTTTACTCAGAAATTGGTTTAGACAAGGTGTCATTTTTATGAGAGTTTGGTTTATAGTTTTCAGTTCACACAGAGATGATTTAGACATGGTGTCAGGTTTCTCAGTGTTTGGTCTGGACAGATTTTCAGGTTACTCAGGGTTTGTTTGTCTAAGACAAGTTCATCTGTACCTGCATTTAATTTTATAGCAAAACAGAATGATAATTCATTCTAAAGTTGTGTAGCTTTTCTTTTGTGAAAGTTTTGGAGGATTCAAATTTAAGTTATTTAAACAAACCTTATGTATGAGGGTAAAAAATCCTATATCAATAAGACTGTAATTAGATTTGTACTGTATAAAAGATTCTGACATTGTGTCACTATTTTACTACATACCAGTTTTATTGCTTTGCGTCTTAACTCCCACTCATTCCATTCATAAGATTTGACAATATTAGATTCCATAAAATGAGTATCTGTTTGTGTACCACTATCACATTTAGTAACTGGTTTTTCTATCATTCTTCCCTGGTCTTTTCCCTTATAAAACAAAACATACATTATACAATATGCACATGATTAAAATAAAGTGAATGTTAACATTTAAATTAAAATTAAGTTGGGTTTTTCTGTGTGTTTACTAAATAAAATATGAGAAAGAGAAAGAGAGAGAGAAAAATGAACATTTGTTAATTCTTTCATTTGGGATAACACTAATGAAGAAAAAAAGACAAATTTGTGGTCAACACATTTACAGTTTTATATCGGGTTAGAAAAAATGCAATGCATATGAAATTTAAAAAAATGGGAGAATGATTGAATCTCTTATCCTTTTCATTGTCCTAATTAAAATATCTTTTTGTCCCCATTTTTACAGACATGTCTGAGAGAGAGAGAGAGAGAGAGAGAGAGAGAGAGAGAGAGAGAGAGAGCTAGCTTACCTGTGAGTATGGTGTTATAGAAGCAAACTGTGTATGTAATTCTAACAACTGTATTAACTCTGGACTTCTTTTAGCACCTTCAGCTACCAGTCTAATAAATCTGCATTATAAATCAAATGAAACATTAAAAACATTCAAATGTATGATGACTGAACACTTATGCATCACAAAATAATTTCAAGAATCATAGTTTTGTAAGTGTTTCTGATATGATGTCTTATAGTGCATTACATACAACCTGTAGATTTGCTACACATTGTACTTAACCAGACCAACAATGCACACCATTTAATGAACACAAGTTGAATTGAAGTTAGAACTGAAGGCATTCAGCAAGTCAAAATTATTTCACATTACTAAAGTGGTCAGTTGATGATGGAGGAAATCAAGATGGTCAGAGAAAACAACCAAATTTTGGAAGTGAACTGGGTCAATTCTTTAGCCTAAGCAGTAACAAACCTCAACCACTTTACCGTCATGGTCTTAATATAATACAAAGGTTTTGATACATACTGGTATCATAAAATCAAAGTTGACAGAGTTCATGCATACATACATCCATACCTACACAAAGCTATTAAACTTCCACACAATTAACACAAAATCACAAATATTCATGGGGGATTACAATTTTTTTTTTTTTTTTTTTGTTTGTGAACCTTCAAAATTTAAATAACAATGAATTTTTTTTTTTTTTTTTTTTTTTTTTTTTTTTTACAAAACTCTATCCACAAAAAAATTCTCCCAACAGATTTTTTTTCTTAAATCACAAAAACAAAATTTTAACCCAGCAAATAATAAATAATGTTACAGTATTAAACTTATGTCTTATCCACTCTAGACAAAAAACTTACCCCTCAGGATTCTGGGCAAACTCTTGAGCTGCTTGCTTTGATGAGAATACATAATATTGATCTTTGTATCTTAACACACCAATCTCTGGATTTCCAGGCAGTAATAATCTGTCATATCTACCTAATGCCCAACCACAATATCCCTGAAACGTTAAAATAATACCAAATAATACACACACACACAGTGAGATTATGGTCTAAACCAAATGGAGGTAAATACCCAGTAACCAATCCTGACCTAAAGCAGATTTAAGTCATTGATATTCTTGGTAAATGTGTTGTAACTGTTATACACAAATAATAAAGTCCAACTGCCATCAACTATTTCAGAAATACAACAACTTTTATTTTTTAAAAATTAAATCATGTTTTGGTTGATATTTATTTATCATGTTATAAACCAACTTCAAATTTTGCAAAATTTTCAATTTTTAAAGATAAAACTACTTGTACATAGTTAATTTTTTAAAAAATTTTTCTTATTCCCAATGAAACAGGTTAATGTACAAAACAAGTAAAATATAAGATATTTCACACAATTTGTAAGAATCAATAATAAAACAATCTATGTACTAATTTATAAACTTACCCTATACTGTAAAGGTAATTTTGAGAAATTTTTTGTTGTTTCTGGAAATAACCAATCAAAATCTTTGAAATCATTTGGATTAATTCTGTTATCTGCTCCGCTTGTCTGCAAGATAGATTTACACAACTCAGTTTCTTAGCTGAGAGGTAAATACATATATATATATATATATATATATATATATATATATATATATGTAAAATGTAAAAGGTGAAAAAATAATAATAATAAATAAATAAAAAAAAAACATGCAAGCAATTTTCAATCATATAATTCTTAAAACAATTCAATCTTATGTATCTCTGTATCAAGTATTCGCAAAAAATATTACTAATTTGGGTTAGTGATGTCACAAAAAACATGTACATGTAATGGATAGTAAAATGCAACTTTATATGATTTATCTCACATAGGAATGTGTAATCATGGTAACAACAACATTGTGTATTACCTCTTGTACTCTTTGTTCATCTGTTTTTACTGTGACACCTTCTAAAAATGGAGCCAGTACATCATCATTAAACAACTCTCTGTGACCCTGTAAAAACACAAAAATATTATACCGTAATAAATTTTTAACTGTCATTGGTTAATTTTTGCACTTTTTTCTGCAATGCTGTAAAAAGATATGGTATAAACATATGCAGAAAAAAATTTATTAAGATAATTTAAAAGTAAATTTATTAATATTATTCTTGTAAAAAAAAATTCCAGTAAAAATAGATGGAAAAAAGATAAATGCAATATGTTCATTGACACAACATATATTCTTTTGCCCGATTTTTTTGTATTATGGGAAATGAAACAAAAATTAACTTATATTCTCTAACAAAACAGAAATAAAGAATTGTGTATATCCTAGTAAACAATATGACAATAAAACAATGAATCAATAATCTAAGTAAGTAAAACATCTATAGCCCATCTCTATAGAGAGAGATTTTTATAGCTTTTTTTTTTTTAAATTTGTGATATATGGACTATAACAAAAAGGAAACCACTGTTCTATACAGGACAGTCTAAGGGCTGATTTACATACACATGTGTTTCTGATTAAGTATTTTTACTGCATGCCTAATGGATGTTTTTCATCAATTTTTTGTAACTTACCCGTGTATACGGTTCTAAACTAGCCAATATATTACTCAGTACAGACAACAACACCATCTCATCCTGAAAACCACTCCATAACTGTGACAAATGAATAAACTGGGGCTGTAAATAAAAAATTTTATAAGTTATAAGATATTACTGCAAGGATACATTCACAGGTTTCTTTAAGAATTTTTTCCTGGTGAATTTTTTTTTTTTAACCAACTACTTATTATTATATTGTCATACATACATGTAGGGCTTTTTTAAATTTTCTACAATTTCTTAATTTAGATTACTTGACAAGTAAATTGCTGTGTGAAAACATCACAGATCAGGATTTAAACAAAACCAAAAAGAAAAGGAGGGGGGGGGGAGAGAATAAAATCTTATGAAATTTGCTAATTCCAAGTGTTCTGGGAAATTTTTATTACTGTATAATTCAAACTTGATTACTTACATAAACTTGAGCAGTTGGCACCGCTGTTTTAGACTGTACCGTAGCTTGAAGTTGTTCCATACGAGCAGCTAATTGTTGTTCAAGAAGTTCTACTTGCTGGGCACAACTAATAACATCATTCTAGAAAAACAACAAATTAAAAAACAGAAAATTTATTTATTTATTTTTTTTGTTGAGAAAAAATGCAAAAACATTAAAGTTCTTAATATAAATATACATGTTTTTATGTATAGTACATCTTATGAAAATAATTTACAAGAATCTTCAATTTACCTATGTTAATAAGTGCTTTTTTAAACAGCTGTACAGAAGAAACTTCCAACTGATCACTGACCAATGAACATTTGAGTCCAGTCAATAGATTGTTCAGCTTATAGATATATTTTACAACAAATTATAAAAAAGCTTCCTGTTGCCTTATATAAGTAAGTGCCTCTTTTAACAGCTTTATAGAGGGAGCTTCTAATTAATCATGTCAGCAAATTTAAGAGATAAACATACCAATATAATTCTAAGAAAAGCTTCATGCTGCCTTGTGTTGATAAGAGCTTCTTTTAACAGCTGCATGGAGGGACCTTCTACTTGTTCACTCTGCTGCATCTTCTCTATCAGAGCTAAAAAATATGTCATTGCAATGAATAATTGACTGAATGAAATTTAACAAGCTGAAAACATATAACTGTAACATGGACATCACAGTAGATATAGTTGTAGAATAATTGAAGGTTTACCCATGATATCAGTCAGTCATCCTCAGGTCTAGAGAAGACTATTTCCTGCCACATAACAGTAAAGTGCAAAGTGTGGGCTGCAGATTTCCATGCACATGTATATTTTAGACAAAAGTATGCTGGGAAAAACTATTTTTTAGGAATATTATACAAAGTTAAGCAATTAACTACTTTTGATTTGAGAACCAGACAAATGTGTCAATGTTAAATATTTTAAACTTGGTTTGATGCAATATAATGTTACCAAATATGGGGCAAAACACAGTATAGTAAGATATTGTATCCATGCTATATGAAGTTGATGGCGACAAATTAAAGGAGTGGATAAGAATAATGTGTTTTCTATCCCACACAAAAGTATCAAGTCATCAGTACTGATAAATGGAAAAACAGGAATTGCTGGAGAACCTACTAAACTTTAGCAAGAGAAATGACAAAGTTTCTTACACGAAGATCTACTCTTGTGTGGTTAAAACTTAGACAATATTGGGTGTTGTGATTAATAAGAGCAATGTATGAGAATGCTAAGTCAGAGAAGTCACTAGCAACAAAAAGTTTTAGTTGTAAGGTTCCAATTTAAACAATAATTACTGTACTTCAATTTCTTATAATATTTTCATTGTTGAACAAGAAAATTGTTATTTCATACGATTTAAGAAAATATCATATATTCTAAGATAAAACAAAGTTTTGCCCTGAGTAGGGTCATAATTTGATTTGAACCAAATGTATGTCAATTTATTCATTCCGGTTTTTGCAATCAATGTGTATATACATATACCTGTGTATTTTTGTGCTCCTTTCAAAGTTCCCTGAATTTCACCATCAACATTTTGTGTTGTCGCTGGTACAGCTTCATTCAAAATGGCTGGTACTATATAAAAAAGATAATAATTCAATTAAAATCTGATAATGTACATGTTAACCATTGGATACCATAATTGTGAAAATTTATCAACTTAAACGTTATGATAATTAAATAGACTACATTATTTTAGCTTCAGTTCAGTAAAACTTCAATAAGATAGTACATGTATTAGTTTAATTAAAAAATTATCTCCAGAAAGAGTCCTATTTGGCAAGATGAGAAAATGTAAAGAAAAAACAATACCCACTGACGATGATTTATTTAATTCAACAAAATTTTAATATGAATATTCATACATGTACTATTACAGTTAGTCTAAACTATGGACACAAGGTAAAAATTTTCCACCAGATTAAATTACCAAGGTATATCTGTACATCAGTTATACTGTATAAAATGATCTAAAAGTTAATAACAAAACTTACAATCATCTATTCCTTCTCCCCCTTTGCCACATTCTTTGTTAAACAAACGGATACCAGTTACGATCATAGTTAATTCTAAGAGTTGTCTTTCCTTGTCTCGCTTTGTAAGGGACATAAAAGTTCCAAGTTCTGTTTGTGGGAACACACTCTGAAGGGCAGCTGTAAATAAAAATAATACATGTAGCACATACTTGTAAGCATGTATGATATAAAGCTTTTTATATGTTAAAAGAAGGGTGAGTGAATAAAATTTGGTTTAGGATGTCAAGATTGTTTCACTTTTATTAAGATGTCACCAGCTTAAATTGTCATTACATATATTTATACATTTATGGTACGGTAAGTCTTTTGCAATAAGCATTGAGGGTTTATTTTTGCCAATAGCCTCTGTCAATAAGGTATCATATAAAGGACCAAATTCTAATAATTGTAATAATGACAATAGTTGTATGGGACAAGACCATGTAAAACTTAATAATTTTTATTATTATTATTATTATTGCCAAGCATTTAAAATCAAACAAGATTAGCATTGATAAATATTGTGAATATCTGAACAAAACAACTCTTCCTGGTCAGGGTGGTCTAAAGCACCGACAAGGGGATCACAGTGCATCTCAGTGCCTTGGTTTGACAAAGGTCAGTTAATTTTTCCCAGGAATTTCAGTACTGATGGCCTGGAAAAAAGTGAATGAATCTTAACTGGGGTACTTCACTCTTCCTATTCCATTATTAATGAAAAAGTTGCATTACATTATATAGCTGCTAATTTACCTGTTGCTTCTCTAACAACTGCTATATCAGTGGGACTGCCCAGACCAGACCTAAGTAACACTGCTGAAACAATTTTACGATATAAACTCTCCAGTTCTTCCCGGGTTCTTGCTCGACTATCTGTGATTTCTCGGATTACTGGCTGTAAACGGGATTCTAAGACTCGTCTATGCTCTTCCAAGAAATCAGCTAAAAACATTTAAGTTGTAGATGTTAGTACTTTCTATTTTAAACAAATAATTTCATTGATGTGTTGGTGTTAGCCCACAAATATATACAATCTAATTATCTATCTCTATATGAGCCTCATTTCACCTATTGATGTTATATTTCTATGAACTGTTAGTGCTAAAAATTCTGCAATGAAGTAAATTTATTGTATTGTCCATAGAACAGTGCAGAAATGTTGACATTTGCCATAATATGTTGAACAATAAAATTTAAATTTAGCATTTATTATTATTATTATTATTTATAATTATTATTATTTTTGGGAGGGGAGTATTTGAAAATTATAAATTATAATGATTCAAGGTATCAAAAAGATTTTGAACATGTTTGAAAGATATTAGGAATAATACTTTGCAGTTATTGAAATTTTCCCCTATGGTTTATTAAACAGTTAATGCCTTAATGATCAATTAAAAAACAATTAAAACTTCCCAAAACTTCTGAATTTTGTGTCATATTAATGGCCTGATGAAAGTCTTTAGCTGTATGCTTTTTGTTGAAATTTAAAAACATAAAAAAAAAAATATTCCATGTTTTTAAACTCTGAATTATTAATGCAGATGTATTTTTTCCCTTTAATAAAAATTGTACATTTTTCCCATATCACTTTGCTTCAGTAAAAAGAAAGAAAAAAGAAGGGCTGGACCTTGGGATCAACATAGGATCTCCTACACTGTAGGTGAGTGCTTTGTCAACATAGCTACCAAGACCATTACATTTCCAATTACAAATTTCATGAACTATAACTTTCATGTCTGAGAAATTTGTTTTTATTTTTTATCAGTATACTATACCCATAAAGACTTAAATCTTGAAAGCTTTTAATTTAAATGGTAAAAGTAAATTTGTTATTAAACGTCTTTAAAAAAAATTTGATTTTTGCTGACTCATACTTACATCTAGTAGTGTAATTCATATCAAAATAAACCTGCATTTTGACAGTGTCCAGGGCAGGTGAGCGAGTGTCCATTAGACGGTTAACACATAACTTAAATAGAATGAATAAATATACAAACATAAATTATACATACAGTGCATGTATTATTGCAAAACGCAATAAAAAGTTTGCTTTTAAAAAAATCTAAAAACAAATCTATATGGAACAGATGATTAAAATTTAACTCAGATTAAAAAACTATCTAATCGTACCTTGAACTTTAATATCTTTTATCTGTGTTTTATCATTATTTTAACAAATGTTAGCTATCCATTTACAAACTAAACAGATACATAACATCACTTCAAAGAATTTGTTTATTATATATATTTATATATATATATATATATATATATATATATATATATATGTTAAAAAGTTTTATTTTTTAAAAAAGAATTTCCTGATTTCATTTAAATGATACTGAACTACTGTAGTAGAAAAAGGACAAATAATGACTTCTTTCATCAAGCAGAATGTTATCAATGTGTATCTTTGTTGTACCAGACATGTGGAATGTTCTCAAAAGTGTGGCACATAAGTTCAAAAACATTTTTTGTGGGGTGCCACATCTGCCTGATTATAGCTTCCTTAGTACTTAGTTCTCACCTTTATTAACTTTTGGACATCATCTTTAGTTAGCGTTCTGTCAACGTTAAACTCATAAGCTGGATCTAAAACAACAGCTTTTACCTGTAGCACAAAGTAAAAAGTAATATAATTTTATTTAGAAATTCTGGACTGGTTAAAATGAGCAAATCATCTTGATGATTTCATTTTTGAATTATATTGTTCAAGTTAAAGGAGAAGTTTATTACATAATAAGTTTTGCAAGTTGCCAGAGCTGTTATAGGTAAAACATCTAGCTTACCTGTAAAACAGCTTGTCAGTTGTAGCTGTCTATTAAAAGCTTTATGCTGATACAATAAACGTATATATAAAAGCTTTGGCCAAACTTTTAACATTTGTCTGTCAAAAAAACTTGTTCATAAAAAAAAAACTCTAACTAAAACTTTTATCGAAACTATCTATCATTGATGGATCATTTGACCAAAAAATATTTACATTTGTCTATCAAAAAACTGCAATGTCAATTAAAAAACTTTAACATTTATTTATCTATCCATATACAGTTATCTTTATCATATCTGTGTAACATAAAACATTAACCAAAAATCTTATCATAACTAAATATCTATCCAAAAAATAAAAAAAATAAAATAAAAAAATAAATAAAAAAATAAATAAATAAATAAATAAATAAATAAATAAATAATTAAAAAAAAAAAGTATAATCAAAAACTGTATAATGATGATCACATCAGGGTATCAAACAATTTTCTGTAGTTGATACAACTAAATTCTGAAGATGCTTAGCAGTAAAATAACAGTATATGTGAATACAAATAGTTTAGGAGAAAAAAAATGGACCAGAGTCATAACTTATACATTTGTAATGTAACCAAATAACATAACATTTTGAGCACATGTATGTTTTGAGATGTTTATCTAGACAGTCACTACTGATCCTTCACTATAAATAAATGCATTTCATAACACATGACAATGTGCTCCAGAGCATTGCAACTGAATAGCAATGAAAGTGAAATAATAAAACCATGAAAAATTAAAATTATTACATATATCTCCCCTTACCCCACAACCTATGTTAAATACATGTTTTTGAAAAATTATTTGTCAAAGAAGTGTTTAAATTGTCTTAGTGGAGGGTAAAATCAGAATTACAACTTTCTTAATATAAACTGCAGATAAGACAAATCAAATGTTTCCAATTTATTGACTGTAAATTTCAAGTGAGTTCATTATTAACTCAGATTACGTCAAATAACTATATTATTTTTATATGAATTGTTGACCTACCATAAAAGCTACAAGTGTTTCTGATACAGCTTGTCCTTTGCTGGCACATTCTTGTGCTATTTCACGTATAATGTTTTTAATAACACTCTCTGCCTGTGCACGTGACATGGTGGAAGGTCAAGCTGAAATGTACAATATATATCTGCTGGTATACATAACACACATAAAATCCCTCTCTTCAATTTTAATTAAAATACTTGGCACAGTAGAAGTGTTTGTGCTAAACATTCCAGAGCATGTGGCCTTCCTTCAATTTTTTCCTGTTTTGGAGTTGTAAAAAATACAGCATTTACCTTACCTGCACTTGCAGTGTTTCATGATCAGATTGTCAGTGCGTCTGCGTTAATCCCGCGTAATTTTTGAAAAGGATGCATGAAAATTGTACTCAGCGCGCCCAGAGGGCGCACTAAAATATGAACGATAATAGATCTAAAACACACGTTTTTTCAATCATCCTAAAAAAATCAGATGGTGGAAACAGGAATGTCTGTAAAAATTATTGTAACTCGGGAATACCTCTGATTTTATGGTAGTCGTAAAATGAAAATGAAAATGTAAAAAAGGTATCAAGTAGCATCCTCTCGTTTTTGCCCATAAAGACCCGAGAAAAAAATGAATCAACTTTTGATTCAAGACATAGTAAAAAGAATTAGAACACCCACTAAAGTCACTGTTTATTTATTGTAAACATTTGTAAAGAGCTGTCACATGGTCGTTTAGCTACATGTTCATGTTGTCTGCTGAATGTAACGTTACGTTACATTGATGATCTATAGGCAATGTTTGTGACAACATTTTGTATAAACGGAAAATTATAGTTATGTTTTAATTCTTCGTTTAATAATAATTCATTGAAATGTGGACCTCACTGAAACTTGAAAGGCGTCATTGATCATATTCTCATGAATACTATACTACTAAAAAAATTATTGGCCCCTAACTTTAAAAATGGGCCCCTCATTTCTGCACAGAATGGGCCCCTTGGGCCCCTGGTTTTTCAAAACAATCTGAAGCACTGCACTTGTCTTAATTACAGCAAAGTATGTGATGCTTCCTTTTATGGAAATCCTTTAACACACACACTTACTCACACACACAACACACACACACACGCACAATAAGCACAGCTCTGTAATAATTTCAGTTTTCAATGTAGAAAAGATGATTTTTCATTATCACTTCGTCTGACATCAACTGGAAAACACTACCTAATGATAAAAATTCGAACTAAGCCAGATAATGAAAGATGCTTTGTTCGAAAGTTAGCAGTTTAGACCAATTTTCTAAAATAGATTCTAATGCAGAAAAGTTCTTATGAAAATTAACAGTCATTTTCATTGATCGGAGATTTTGTCATTTATTAGCGCCAATAGCGGATGGAATCTGTACATAAATGGGAAAGCGAACTAAAATTTCATTTTGATCTTATTATTTCGAATATAAACAAAATGTTTCAATCATCATTAGCTGCAAAAACATGATAAGGATAAGCAATTTGCTGCTCTACATTGGTTGGGCGATTTACAAGTGTCTTTGCATGACTGACATTTTTTGCGAGGAACGCGGTGAATCACCGGGAAATTTAGAATTCCATAACTTTTATGTATTATCAAGGAGAAGCTTAAAATTACCTTTTGTTCACTTAGTTGAGCCGATGAAACATAAAGTGCAAGAATTTGTAGACTCTTATCTGTCAGACTCCATATTGTTTATGTCCATGGATACATATGCGTGCGCTTATTCCGGAAATAATTATCACGTGACGTCAATGGCTGTCATCACTTGAGAATAATTTCACTTTATTTTGTTGCAGTAATAAAAACTGAGATTATGTAGAAAATTTAACATAAAATGACGAAGTGGAAAGCGTTCGAGCGGAGCTGCAAGTATGGAGTTGGTAAGTTTTTTACTTTGATAATCAGCGCACCACCATTTTTAGAAAAATTAAAAACTTCAAACGAGGAAGTGATGACTACACTGCTGACACTTAAAGTGTCCTTAATGTGCTGTGGATGCTGAAGATGTTTGTTGCAGTAATAAACATGTCGATCGAATAAGGCTGAGGCATATATACACGTGTATTTGAATGAGTGTATATTAAGTTGGATAGACCACAGGCACTTGTTTCACTCAGTAATGGGGACAAGAAAAATTGTCCATAATACTTATAAAATAAAACAAGGTAGCCAACTTTTTATCGTGGGATTTAGCACACGCTCACTTCAAACTGATATTTTTCCCATTTCGGCGGTAACAATTTTAACAAACCTTGTTTTGTTCTGTTCAAAACACTTTTATCTTTTAAGTAATACACGTTTCACATTCCTTTGTAACCCCTAACCAAGATAAATTAATGCTTCTTTCGACTGATCCGTCGACCATGGTCTCATCGACACTTTACAATTTACTTACTTCCTGTTCCGCGGTTAATATTATTTTAAATAAATAAAATACGTCGTCTAAAATTACAAGCACGAAATAATTTAAAAGATTATATTTTTACAATGAAGAAATAACATATCCAACTGAAATTTGAAAGTGTTTTCTATTATTTGTCTGTATTCGTGGGTTTACATGCTCACTATGATAACCCCAGAAGCCTTCCGAGTACACAAGCTAAAACCTGACATTTGGAGGGAAATTTTAAACTGGAAAAAAATATTGCAGAAATTGATTTCCAAAATGTGCGAGGGCAGAAATAATTTTCCAGTTACTTTTTGGTAAGTATAATTATAGGAAAACTGAATTTGTTAAGCAATCAATTATATTGACGTTTAGTAACATTTAAGGAAGGAAATACAATATAAACACTTGTGTCATCAGCATGCTCTCGTGTTACTTAGTTGTTGGTCACAGGCTTTTGTTTCACTGATTAATGGGGGTAAAAATATCCATTTTCTTACCAAGTGACACAAGTGTGTTTGTATCTATCGAAAAACTCCATTTTATAGTAACTAGCACTCATTTTTATATTTAAATCACAGAAAAAAAATATATGTATGTGATAAAATGGTATTATTGGTAAAAGCTAGCATGCAAAAACACCAGAAGGGGAAAGTGAATGGTGTTTGACATTGCATCAGCATTCAATTCATGATGATCAATCTTCTTATAATCCAAAAGGATGAATCTATACAAAAGATTATGTGGTGCAAGTATTTATGACCTGCTTTTTACCAGTGTGCACTGATGGTGACTTTAAAAGTGCTGTTCACTGACAAAAAATGCCAAAGATTAACACTGCATGGCACTGGGTCACACTATACTGAGACAGAGTCAACAACTATAAACAGAACCACAACAACAAAATACAAAAAAGGAGGCAATAATACTATTGGTTAGAAAGTCATGACTGAAGATGTGCACTGAACATAACAAAATATATATAGTGGTGTAGTTTAACTAGTTGGGTTGAGTATTGGTATTTAATGCCCAAGTCATGATATTTCACTTATATCAAGACATTGCCGGCTAAAAACAAAGTTGCAGAAATTTTGCTTATGTGCACTGATGGCATTTTATACAGCAGGGTTATTTAGCATGCCAAGCCCACTGTGACATAAAACTGTAACTTTCATTTCATAAGGCCGAGTGTTTTGGGAAAGAACACTCGCTACCCACTTGAAGTCTTGGGTCAAACCCAGCGAACATTTTACCATCCAATTTAGTTCCCACAGCAGTTAAACTAGTAGGGGGGGGTTACTATTTTTTAAATATGTGTGTTGTATAGTATGGCATTCCAACAAAGACAGATGGATAAATGGTGTTTTATGTAGCATCAGCAATCTTTCAGATATTAACAATATTTAACACAAAATGACACTGATTCAAACTAATGTTATTACATTGTTTATTTCGAAAATGAATTATCTATTGAAACATATAATGAAACAATAAAAAGTGACATATTTCCTTTTTACCTAATAAATGTATACTAGGTAGGGTAAGAGAAAACAAAGAATTTATTATCCCTGACCTGATGATAATACAAATGGCTTCCTTTAACTATTGAGCCTTTTCTTTCAGGTTATCAGAGCATCTAGCATATGATAATGGAAACACATCTCTTCAATGTATTTATGAAAAAGTGAAAGAAAACAGTATAATCCAAAACAAGGATCATGAACAAATAAGTCTCAAACTTGTTGCACATTTAATAACTGTATTATTTAAAAATGTAAAAAAAACAACAGTCTGCTGTCAAACCACAATGAAAAAGTTACAAAGTTACAAAAATATTTCTCTATTACCATCTGTATGTAACACAGAGATTCCATTTGAAGATGTGCACAAATTGTTACCTTCTAACTGGTTTATCTTTCACACAGACTCTATTTCAGTTACATTTGGTCATTTTTCTGAGGTTCAATTTAATGGTCAACCATCAGCACTTTATTTAAAACTAACTGCTATGAATTTGGTGTCAGCGAAAATGGATCATGCCACTATAGATTTGAAAGATTATTATATTCCAGACACTATCAGATACACCAACACATCAATTCCTGCTTTATTCCGATGTATGTACATTGAAAAATGTTCATTGTTTAGAAGTTTGTCCAATAGCTTTTCATTTGTATATCTACCATCGCCAATACCACTGCATGAATGAACATATTGCCCCCCTATATTAAGGGACGCTATCCCTGTAGTGGCTGTAAGACGTACCTTCACACGCTTTTCTTTAAGCTTATGCGCTATTTCTTTGCAAATATAACTTTTTCTGGTGCCACTCTGCCCTAAAATTAACAACGAATGGCCATTTATGGCCTGTTCAAGGATGTCCGACTGCGTTCTTGTCAAATTCTTTGTTTTTCGACTTGTGATGTAATCGTTAGTCACCGACCAATCAAATAAGAGCTTATTATTCACTGCCAAGTGAACAGGAAGTAAGTAAATTGTAAAGTGTCGATGAGACCATGGTCGACGGATCAGTCGAAAGAAGCATTAATTTATCTTGGTTAGGGGTTACAAAAGAATGTGAAACGTGTATTACTTAAAAGATAAAAGTGTTTTGAACAGAACGAAACCAGGTTTGTTAAAATTGTTACCGCCGAAATGGGAAAAATATCAGTTTGAAGTGAGTGTGTGCTAAATCCCACGATAAAAAGTTGGCTACCTTGTTTTATTTTATAAGTATTATGGACAATTTTTCTTGTCCCCATTACTGAGTGAAACAAGTGCCTGTGGGATAGACGGAAATAAAAATCGAAACAAATGTTTCCATTAACCATTTCTATAATAGCTTCATACTGATTATGAACAGAGTGTCTGATTTTTCTTTCTCTATGAAATATTTAAACAAAATTTGTTTACTATTGGTTTTTTTGACCTTATTTTTTACTCATTTTGCTCAAACTTGGTCTTACAACTCATTACACTTTCTTTAACAACCAACTTATCCCACATTGTTTAAGCGATATTTTAAGCCCAATTTTTTTATTTTGTTTTATTCTATTCTGCCATTGTAAATCAGTACAAGTAGGTGAATTATTATTTACTAAAAGTAATTGAAGCTGTATCTATATGGGTGTATTCTTTAAATCATATCACTTATCAGTTTTTTTGATAACACTAATAGTTAAACAACACCCTATAATCTTTTTATTAATGTTATACCTGATCATTAAATACAAGTGTTTATGTTACTAATTTGGACCTAAGGTAAAAGACATATCTGTGTTATATCTGAGTTGAAGTAGAGAACCAGTAAATGACATCCTGAATGAGTGGAGTGGAGTACTGGCAATTATGCACCTCAGTCAAGTTTCTTTCACTTATATTAAACAATCAACTCAGGGATGGTTTAGGGAGCTAGAGTACCTGGAGAAAACCCTTTTGGACAAGGAAACTGGCAAACAACCCACCCTGGGATTTTTCCTGAATTGAATTCACAAAAACATATGAGAATAACCCCAAGAGGTAGATCTATTTGATCTGTGATTAACTGGTAAAATAACAATTCTAGTTGGACTTTTCTGACAACATACATTTATATGTTAACCCTTTTTCAAATTATTACTATATACCTTACCATCAGTATATATGTAAATGGCAAGACATTAAATTTTTAATAATCCTTGTACTAAGGTTTTTTAGCTCAACTGGCTAAAGCCAGATGAGCTTATGGCATGATGCGCGCGTGCGTGCGTGCTTGCGTGCGTCCGTTAACAGCAAAAACTCAGAAACTACTGGGCCAATTTTAGCAAAACTTTGCAGGAATGATCCTTAGAAGGAGTAGATGAAAATTTGTACAATTGGTTTCCATGGCAACCAAAAGTAGGTCACAGCGACCTAGAATGTAAAAAACCTAAAATAAGCTTCTTCTCTGAAACCATAGGTTATATTCAAAATCTGATGTGATATTTAGCTTCTAGACACCCTTAAACATGTAGGTTGTACATTTCGTGAAATTCTGTCAAAAACTAGGTTACGCGTTTTTAGCGTTTTTCTGTCGTACTTCGTAAAAAGTGAAAATAAGGCTTATAATGGAAAATCAACTTTGAAAATCTTCTTCTCTGAAACCATGAAGCTTTAAGCTTTCATATTTGGCAGTTATTATCAGCTTGAGCCCCTTTACCAAGTTTGTACAAATGGTGGCCCCCGGACCATTTTTGGCCCCACCCCAGGGGTCCATATATCAGCATATGCATATATGGCTCATAATGGAAAATCAACTTTGAAAATCTTCTTCTCTGAAACCATGAAGCCTTAAGCTTTCATATTTGTCAGTTAATATCAGCTTGAGCCCCTTTACCAAGTTTGTACAAATGGTGGCCCCCGGTCTATTTTTGGCCCCACCCCAGGGGTCCATATATCTGCATATGCATATATGGCTTATAATGGAAAATCAACTTTGAAAAACTTCTTCTCTGAAACCATGAAGCTTTAAGCTTTCATATTTGGCAGTTAATATCAGCTTGAGCCCCTTTACCAAGTTTGTACAAATGGTGGCCCCCGGTCCATTTTTGGCCCCACCGCAGGGGTCCTTATATCAGCATATGCATATATGGCTTAAAATGGAAAATCAACTTTGAAAATCTTCTTCTCTGAAACCATGAAGCCTTAAGCTTTCATATTTGTCAGTTAATATCAGCTTGAGCCCCTTTACCAAGTTTGTACAAATGGTGGCCCCTGGTCAATTTTTGGCCCCACCCCAGGGGTCCATATATCTGCATATGCATATATGGCTTATAATGGAAAATCAACTTTGAAAATCTTCTTCTCTGAAACCATGAAGCCTTAAGCTTTCATATTTGGCAGTTAATATCAGCTTGAGCCCCTTTACCAAGTTTGTACAAATGGTGGCCCCCGGTCTATTTTTGGCCCCACCCCAGGGGTCAATATATCTGCATATGCATATATGGCTCATAATGGAAAATCAACTTTGAAAATCTTCTTCTCTGAAACCATGAAGCCTTAAGCTTTCATATTTGGCAGTTAATATCAGCTTGAGCCCCTTTACCAAGTTTGTACAAATGGTGGCCCCCAGTCTATTTTTGGCCCCACCCCAGGGGTCCATATATCTGCATATGCATATATGGCTTATAATGGAAAATCAACTTTGAAAATCTTCTTCTCTAAAACCATGAAGCCTTAAGCTTTCATATTTGGCAGTTAATATCAGCTTGAGCCCCTTTACCAAGTTTGTACAAATGGTGGCCCCCAGTCCATTTTTGGCCCCACCCCAGGGGTCCATATATCTGCATATGCATATATGGCTTATAATGAGATATCAACTTTGAAAATCTTCTTCTCTGAAACCATGAAGCCTTAAGCTTTCATATTTGGCAGTTAATATCAGCTTGAGGCCCTTTACTAAGTTTTTACAAATGGTGGCCCCCGGTCCATTTTTGGCCCCACTGCAGGGGTCCATATATCTGCATATATATATATTGGAAATCAAATTAAAAAATTTTCTTCTCTGAAACTGTAAGGCATAATGCTTTTATATTTGGCATTTAACATCAGCTCAAGTCCCTTTACCAAGTTTGTACAAATGGTGGCCCCTGGGCCATTTTTGGTCCCACCCTAAGGGCCAATATATCTACATATGTAATATGGGAAATCAAATTTAAAAATCTTCTTCTCTGAAACTGTAAGGCTTTAAGCTTTCATAATCAGCTCAAGTCCCTTTACCAGGTTTGTACAAATAAAGGCCCCTGGGCCATTTTTGGTCCCACCAAGGGGCACATATATCTACATATACTTATATGGGAAGTCAAATTTAAAAATATTCTTCTCTGAAACTGTAAGGCCTACAGCTTTATATTTAGCATTTAACGTCAGCTCAAGTCCCTGTACTGAGTTTATATAAATGAAGGCACAAGAACCATTTTTGTCAGTTGAGCTCCACAGGCCCTTTTGGGCCTCTTGTTTTTTTTCAAAACCAGAAATATTGAAACATAAATTTAGAGCCTTGGTGGACAAATTGTCTCATGTGTGTGCTTTCCAATCAAAGTGCCTCTCACCACCTAGGTTCAAATCCTGCTGGTGTGAAAAAGTTTGTTTGTCAGTTCATTTGCTCAAAGATTGGTGGTTTTCTCCAGTTACTCATTTGATTAAATGTCCCAATCAAGAATATTTCATTTATATCGAGACAAGGCTTTCCAGATATTCAGTTTTTCATCATCTCAAAAAATGACTGTCTTGCTATGTCATTAGGTGAAAGAATCTTAACTGAAGTGTTAAGCACCATTACTCCACTCTACTCCAAACATGATTCTTACATTTGTAATTAAAGCTGCATTCAATTTGCCCATTATTGAAAAAAAAATCTAAAAATTTCTTTTATCAATATAGAGTGGTTGTTAAGATCTGTACAATTCATTTTCTTAAGTGTACTTATATTAACCCATAATATTATGAAATCCTAAAAGCTTGGGGCAACTCAATAATATGTTCATTATCAGCTTGGAGCATGTCCTACATGAAGGAAAACAATGGAGTTGACAGAAAGAAAATGTATTTATACAAGAAGGACAACAGATTCTGCAAAGAAAAGGACAAGTGCCAACTAGGCAACCTGAATCCAATAATGTCATTTATCCTTAGTGCAATCATAAATGATATATTTAGTCAACTTGTGTGTTTATTAACTGTATTGCTTCTTCTGTTGTCAAAAATTGTGCTTCTTTGTTGTGTTTGTTGACATTGCCTTGTATTCAACAAAGAATTACACGATCAGTGTTCTTAAATAAGATCTTTGGTAGATCAAATTAGCGGTAGGTGTCCCCATTACTTTCAATGTGGGTAAAAGTTTTATCATGGGACCAAGTATTACATTTTTATAAAAGTCATAGTTAGGAAAAAATGTGAAGTTCAAAGCATAGGAAAACTTAATGCAGCTTTAAGACAAATCATAATTATCACAGATTTTTTTTATTTAGATAATAAGAAAATGCAAAAATGCTAATTTATGCCAGAAATAAATTCCTATTATCATGTGTAATTCTTATGACTGATATTAACAAAAAGTTATTTATTTTTAAATTATCTTCAATTAAATCAAGGATGAACAAAAATGTCAAAGAAGAATTATTACCGGTTAATAATATTTTTAGATTATAGGAAATAAAAACTTGATTGAATTGAAAATAAATTGTTAGTAAAGCCTGTCTCACACAGAACACGGTTGGGCACACGGTTCCAATACAGTATACTCGGTTATACACGGGTTGACTGGTACGAGTATTGAGCTCAAACTGTGCCTGGGGATGAGTTGGTACGATTTACACTCGAATGTAGCACAAGTATTTACGAACAAAGCACGGATAAACTCGGTCAAGCCAGGTTTCTCACAGTTTGAACACAGGTTGCAAAGATTTTAATACGATTGTTGTATGGTTCCAAGTACGGTCTAGTACAGTCTGTTACGGCCTAGTACGATTAAACACGACTTTTACTCAATTAACTAGACATTTACAGGGTTTACATACGATCCCACCGACTTTTGTTCGAGTTTTGCTCGAATTATCACACATTCGTGTATGTTTTGACATATACGATTTATATACAATATTGACACGGTTGAGCTCACTCGTTGAGTGAACTTCATGTGCGGTTGTATATACGGTCTCACACGGTCTTGTACGATCGCTAATACGATCATACATGGACATGGCACCTGTGCCAGTTTTTTAAAAATTTTAAAAATCATACACAGCTTTTACGGAAATGCTCGAATGGCCCGAGTGTAACTGGGATAAGGCCACGGTTGGTTCGGTTGTATGTACGGTTTACACGGGTGGCCAACCGTATAAGCCGTGTGTTCTGTGTGAGACAGGCTTTAAGGAAAACAGTAAAGAAAAATTATACGGTTATAGAAAATAATGACTTAAATTTAAAAATTAGGTTATGAAACTAGGGATACCTGTGCTTAGTATCTAGAAGGAAGTTTTCTCATAAATTTGATCAGTGATTGTTTATAATATCAATACAGATATATAGGTTATTGGGAAATAAAAACTAATGATTTTTTTTAATTAACTGTTTCCAATTTCCTTGAACATTTCCCGTTTCTGAGGATTTTTAAAACTTAATGTGGTAATTAATGTACACATATGTAACTTAATCACTTATTATTTACATAATCTATGTTTGTAGATCCTTATATATCTCTTATCTTATTGACATCTTATCTGTTAATCTCACAAATAACTTCCTTTTACAGTCAACATCAGTCAGGCGTACTATAAACTGTAGTTTGTATCATCTGTCATGGTTTAGCTTTTATTTATCTTATCGTATTAGGCCAAATTTTATATCTTCCATTTAATATTTTGTATTTTTCTATTTTTGTACTTTATATTATGGTCTATATCATATGTCATAGTTTTACTATTTAATCTTATGCAAATAAGAATAAATGCACGACTTCCATTTAACCATTTATATTGATAAAATTAGTGTTTTCTTTATCAGTAAGGCATACTAAAAACTATGGTCTGTATCATTTATCTTTGCAGAATTTTTTCCCTTTTACAGTGCCGGGTATCTTCCAATTACCTTTAACTACTGGTATATCAATAAAGATGTCTGTATTTCATTGTCTACCATTAGACTAAATAACATTTTAATGCTCTTAAAAGATGTCAATGTTTACTATGAGAAAATAAATTAGAATTTACAAATTATTATTACATATCTGACTGAAAGTTACAAGTTGGCACTGGCCTAAATTCTTAAAACTTTAGAATCATGATTCAAGGGTCACACTAGGATATTACCCATCAAACTATCTTTTACACTTTGTAACATTTTAATTTACTTCAATGAAGTCAGATTACCTGCTTAAATAAATATGTACCTCTGTGTCCAAAAAAAAAAAAAAAAAAATACCAGAGTTATATAGGTACCAACAAAAATGCTGGAATTTAATAGGTACAAACAAAAATGCTGTAGTTTAATAGGTTGAGTTGAGTAATGGTGTTTAATGTCCCAGTCAAGAATATTTCATTTATATCAAGATGTCGCCAGCTATAGGCAAAAGTGCAGAAATTTTGCCTGTGCGTTGTGCTGATGGAATTATACAGCAGGGTTCTTTATGTGCCATGCCTGCTGTGATAAGTTTTCATTCGACAGAATCATGACTTTCATTTCGTAATGCCAAGTGCTTGGCAAAAGAGCAGTCACCACCCACTTTCAAGTCTTGGGTCAGACACATTCAGGGTTCCAATACAGGACCTCCCACCTAAGGAGCGAAGTTTAATAGGTACCAACAAAAATGCTGGAGTTAAATAGGTTACAACATCTTGTTGGAGTAGGTAGAGCTCTTTTAACTTTAAGTGCTACATAAAATGAAAACTAGAATCAATGCCATACTGTAGAACTAAAGGCATCAGACATTTACTTTGAACATAAGAGTGACTCTAATGTAAGTTTTGGTTGTTTTAATATGTCAGTATGTGAACGTAATTCTTAGAATGACTATTCATGAACCAAGTATTCCAAAAAAGTATATTATAAAAAAATTCAAAAAGGTATATTAATGAAAATGTTTTCATTGAAAATAGAAAATCATCTTATCAGATTGATCACTCAAGTCTGTAAATATGTAAATGACTTTAATAAGCTCATATATATATATATATATATATATATATATATATATATATATATATATATATATTTAGATAGATAGATTAAAAAGTCTTAATTTTGTTTTGGTTTTAACACTTTAAAAAGGTTGGTCAGTTTTTAAGTTTGTCAGTAACTATCTTTTTTAAATTTTTTTTTAGCATTGTACAATTTCCAGCGTGATGGACAAGAATACCTAAAGTTAAATGTAGGAGATTCTGTACAAATCACAGATGAACATGATGGTAAGTTTTATGGAATACACAAGAGATTTATATATGTGATAAAGTAAATGCATGCTTCCATCTGCAAATTTGTTTGACAGACAGTTTTAAGATTTCAAACTTGTTTTAAAACCACTTTGAGTTATAACAGTTTCTAGAATAGAGGTTATTCTGTTTATTTGATAGTAAATAAGTAACTGTAATTGTAAATCTTCTTTTATTTTTAATAACATTTGTTTCGTCACCACAATTATGTCATTGACGATGGAATGCCTTGTTTGATTTGAAAACCTAAACTGCAAAAGTATGTTCTTCATGTTATTATCATTGTTTACTGAGCACACAAAAGGCAAACATTTTGGTTATTTTTTAAACATTTTTTAATTTTTTTTTTTTTTTTTTTTTTTTTTTTTTTTTTTTTTTTTTTTTTTTTTTTTTTTTGAATAAAGCAAACAGAAAACCAGATTGAAGATTCAACATGATAAACCCATTAATAACATTTAATCTGCAGTAACCTATTTTATATATTTTAGAATGGTACAGGGGTTACATAAACAGAAATAGAACAAAAAAAGGAATATTTCCAAAGACTTTTATACACCTTAAAGATGCCTCAATTACTAGATCAGGGTGAGTTATTCCGTAGGTCACATGATGTACACAAACAAGTCTCATGATCACACTCGTCACATTGTGTTTTGAAAGATGTTATGTTCAGTCACTTGATCAATGTATGATTGAAAATGATAAGAGATTTAACTATTCAGATAAATCACCCCTTAAAATTATCACATGAACAGGGTTAGAAAGGCCCCAGATCAGTTTCACCTGTAATGTATTGCAAATTCCCTTTATGTTCTTTTTGAAAACATAGTTAATAATTTTTTTTGTTTTTAAACTTTTGTAGTTCTTATGCAGCTCTTGTGTCAAGAGAATCACCAATTGCTCAGGAAATCACCTCTGTGCTCAGAGAATGGCATGCTATATGGAGGAGTCTTTATGTGGTATGTATTGTATTAATATACCAAAAAATTTCCAAAAAAAAAATTATTCAGCCTTACTGGATTATTTCCAGTACAGTGTTATAAATCTGTGTCATACCTTAATTTTTACTATGTATAAAATTATCCTGATTTAAATTTCAAATGATTTAGATGAAATGTTGAAAAATATTATTTCATTTGTAACCTCCATGGAATTTTACCAGTTGTATTTGAATCTAAAAACAATACTCTCACAATTTGTGACTTTTGATTATTATTATTTTAAATACACTGTTTTATTTTTATTTTGGTAAATTTAGGAGAGACATCAAGATTTTGAGACAGTAAGGGACATGATGCAGGAGTTGATTGACTGGAGGAGAAAGATAATGTCCAGAAAACTCACAGCTGTAAGTAGTTAGAAAACTCTACATCATTTTAGTCTCTCTTTCTATCATATTTCTTTTTGTTGTAAAAAGTTCAAGACAATTATTGCAAAACGAAGTCATTGGCAAAAATTACATAAAATTTACTTTTCCCTGGAGTGTATTTTAATGTTGTTATCGTTCAAAACTGATTTTTCCCCCCTATTTTTGTTTTTGACTTTTAGGAAGAGTTACGGGACCTGCAGCAAAAAATCTCTGGTAGAATTGACATAGGAAATGCGTAAGTAAAAAAGTTTTATTTAAAAATAATAATCCACTTTCTGCCTTAGATGCTCTCTCTCTCTCTTTGTCTTTTTCTAGGTTAAGTTAAACAAAGCAGTACTACTAGGAGGAATTATATTAATCAGATGATGTTATATTTTATATATTATAGTATGTTAGGTTTAGTGGTGAGAGATGACCAGGGCAATATATTAGATCTGATTTTATATTTTATATATTATAGTATGTTAGGTTTAGTGGTATGGTAGGAGATGACCAGGGCAATATATGAGATCTGATTTGATATTTTATATATTATAGTATGTTAGGTTTAGTGGTATGGTAGGAGATGACCAGGGCAATATATGAGATCTGATTTGATATTTTATATATTATAGTATGTTAGGTTTAGTGGTATGGTAGGAGATGACTAGGGCAATATATTAGATCTGATTTTATATTTTATATATTACAGTGTGTTAGGTTTAGTGGTGAGATATGACTAGGGCAATATATTAGATCTGATTTTATATTTTATATATTACAGTATGTTAGGTTTAGATCTAGTGGTGAGAGATGACCAGGGCAATATATTGGACCCATTTACAACCAGTACAATAGAGCTTTATAGACAGGTAATGAATGATTGTTCTACATCATGTATATATTGCAGTTAAATAGAGGAAGACTAAAGGAGCAATTTATAGTAAAGAAAAGAGCTATATATATCTTTCTTTCTTGGTATTTCCTCCAATATTTGGAGCACCATCGTTGTAACTGTAGCAACAGTATAAAAATGGCATATAGGTGGTAAAATAAAACACACTATTAAGATCTGCATAAAAAGTCAATATTCTAGGGTTAAACAGTAATAAGACACATTGAGGAAGGAATTTGTCAAATGTTTTGGTAATTTCAATCCATGATATCCTTGGTCATTGTACTAGAGGTTTGAATTGTGTCTTAAATTGTCCTCTGAGTACAAAAACAGAACAGAAATACTTACTTCTCAAGGTGAAACCATAAGATGAATAAAAGTTATTTATAGATCAGAAACTCTGCAAGATTTAGTACTTCAAGTGAAATTCTGGGTGCAAAAAGAGATTAGAAACAATAACATCCCAATGATAAACCTTGAAATTAATAAAACAAAATTTTATAAATTAGAAAAACTTACTCCCCAAAGTTTAACCTTTAATAAAAAATATTTCAATGAATTTTGTTATTGTCAAAAACCACCATCCCTAAAACATATTTGAATTTATTCCTTGAGACAAGCTTATAGGATTATAGTCCTTATAAAATTATTATAAAATGTTTTGGTGGTGAAAGACTTTAGTCATTGTGTTTGTCAATTATAATTCTAGTTTAAATTTATTTTGATTTTGCAGCATGTTCAAGCTGCTGACAGAATACGAACTGCTCAGGTAAATCCAAGTGCTGATGATGGATCCAACATCAACTGGCCACACACTTTTAATTTATATGTGATGTTGCGAAACTTTGTATGCAGAATTGGTGAAGATGCTGATATTTTAATGAGTTTATATGATGTCAAATTGGGAAAGTTTATCAGGTTATTTTGTTTTTGAAATCAACTAAAATATCTAATATTCAAATCTTCTAAAGAAATATGGGGTAACTATATTGTGAAATAAGTCCTTTTTCAGTTTTCAATAAGGGTCCCTGAAAAATTGACCAATTAAAGATGTTAATAGTAGTTTATGGAATTATTTTGAATGTTTACAGTATTTTGTGGAATTATTTTGAATGTTTACAGTATTTTGTGGAATTATTTTGAATGTTAACAGTAGTTTGTGGAATTATTTTGAATGTTAACAGTAGTTTATGGAATTATTTTGAATGTTAACAGTAGTTTGTGGAATTATTTTGAATGTTAACAGTAGTTTACAGTATTTTGTGGAATTATTTTGAATGTTAACAGTAGTTTGTGGAATTATTTTGAATGTTAACAGTAGTTTATGGAATTATTTTTGAATGTTAACAGTAGTTTATGGAATTATTTTGAATGTTTACAGTATTTTGTGGAATTATTTTGAATGTTAACAGTAGTTTGTGGAATTGTTTTGAATGTTTACAATATTTTGTGGAATTATTTTGAATGTTAACAGTAGTTTATGGAATTATTTTGGATGTTTACAGTAGTTTGTGGAATTATTTTGAATGTTTACAGTAGTTTGTGGAATTATTTTGGATGTTAACAGTACTTTGTGGAATTATTTTGGATGTTTACAGTAGTTTGTGGAATTATTTTGAATGTTTACAGTAGTTTGTGGAATTATTTTGGATGTTAACAGTACTTTGTGGAATTATTTTGGATGTTTACAGTAGTTTGTGGAATTATTTTGAATGTTTACAGTAGTTTGTGGAATTATTTTGAATGTTTACAGTAGTTTGTGGAATTATTTTTGATGTTAACAGTACTTTGTGGAATTATTTTGGATGTTTACAGTAGTTTTTGAATTATTTTGAATGTTTACAGTAGTTTGTGGAATTATTTTGGATGTTTACAGTATTTTGTGGAATTATTTTGGATGTTTACAGTAGTTTGTGGAATTATTTTGAATGTTTACAGTATTTTGTGGAATTATTTTGGATTTTTCTATTTTTTTTCCAAAATAGAACTAAGTTGCATTTTATGAATATTGTAAACAGAGGGGTCCTACTTTATAAATAAACTCCTATACATTTCAACCAAGAACCTTGAAACTTTTTAGGATGTTTGTATGTATCTAAGATGTGTACTGGTACAGTAATGTACTGTGTAATGTTATAAGAATTTTTTTTCAGGATTTTTCTCCTTTCACCATAATTTTGAACTTATTAGGATTTTTTTCTCAAATTGATAGAATATCAACAATAATTAAAAAAACAACTCAGTCATTTGAGTCTATAGTTAATTTTTCAAAGAATAAATTGGATTTTTTTTCTGCTTTATACAAATGTATATTTTTGATAGAAAACATCTTTTTGATTATTTACTTATACAGTGAGAATTACCTGGTAAAATGGAGTAAAGAAGGAGTTCCAAAAGACATAGATATGTTAAATAATTTTAGAGTAGTTTTTACAGTAAGTAGCTCAATCTTCTTAATACAGTAAAATCTTCTTATAAAGACTATCCATGGGACCTTAAAAAATGGTATTCCTGAAGATTGTTTTTACATAATATTTTTTTAGTTGAAATATATACTAAAAGGGTCAAATATAGGAAATAATATGTATAAAAAATGGCTTTAGGTATACTTCTAAAAGTCTTTGTTCAGGAAACTTTATTGTATTTTAAAGGTCAGTGTAGAATTTACTTAAAACAAATTTGCACTTTTACTTTTTGCAAATCAGTGGGATGGTTCTAAATAAAACCCTTTAATGTCAAAATTAGACTTATGGGCTTTCCTTTATTTCATCATTGTAAAATTTAATCTTTTTTCAGGATTTAGGTGCCAAAGACAGACAAAGAGAAAAAGTTTATCTTGTCTTCCAAATAATACGAATAGGTATGTTATAATATTGATCTGAGTCAGAATGTAACTTAATGTAACTTACGTAATACCAAGTCAAAATCTGTGGATAGAATACTGGCTGGTAGATAGAATCTATCTTATAGTAATCAATAAAATGGTGTATAACTAAATTTTTTTACAGATTTTTGTCAATAGAAGAAGAAAAAATCTTCAGTAATTGAGTGATGAGGCCTGAATTTCACGTAGGAAGATCCCATTTTGAAACTGTTTGTTAGTTCACTTTACAAAAGTTTGAAATTTTTTAGTAAGTAATCTGGTTTTGTACACCATCCTTGAACTGACTGTCTCGATATACAAGTGAAAGAATCTTAGCTAGGATGTAAAGAAGTTTATCAATATATAAAATTTAACTTTATTGATGTTTACATGTAAATCAATAGAGAATAAGATTGTGCGTTGGAAAGTTTGTTTAAATTGAGGGGAAATTATCATGGTAGGATCTTTAAATGATGTTTATTTAATGTCTATTTATAATATTTTAGGTGTTATGGACCCAAAAGATATTGACGATAAAAAGCAAACCCGTGGACTAAAACGACCATTTGGAGTAGCAGGTAAATGTTGTTTTTAGTTCAGCCATTTTGAATAAGAAGTAAATGATTTTTATGGTAATCATAGATGCCTATAGTACATGTAATTTCCCCTTTTTGATTTGGCTTAAGAAAGTAAATAATACAAAAAAATTTAAGTTTATTGGATTTCTGGCAAAGTAAAGCATAAACACTCGCAAACAAAGTAACTGCAAAAGTAAATTTTACATAGACATCTTTATTGTGTTGTTTCTAGAAAGTCAAGAGAAACAGCATCTATTATTTCCCCATCATTTACTTTGGCTTATTTGTGTTCATCCACATTTGTTCATTCATGTTCATCCAAATTGCTGCAGTTATTTTTATCCACATTGCTGTAGTCATATTCATCCACATTGTTGTAGTCATTTTTAACCTGATTGCTGCAGTCATTTTCATTCACATTGCTGCTGTCATTTTCATCCACATAGCTGCTGTCATTTTCATCAATATTGTTGTAGTCATTTTCATCCACATTGCTGTAGCCATTTTCATCCACATTGTTGCTGTTATTTTCGTTCTCATTAATAATTTTAGTTTAAGTTCTTTTCAGGCATTTTTTTTTTCCCAAAATTAACTTATTACAGAAGTTACAGAATGACTGTCCTTGACCTTTCTGTTTTTGACAAAATGACTTTTCCATACAAAATTAACAACAATAGATTACCTGTTAACATGATACTTATATTTCAGCTATGGATATAACAGAGATAATACAGGGTACAAAAGAATGTAATGAAGATTCACAAGTCTTTATCCCATTTCAACAGTAAGTTATATTTATACTCAAGTTTGGGGGTCACTTTCTATTGGCTATAATTAACCTATGTACCCCTCCCCCAGTTTCTTAATTAACATTTGCCATTTTCTAGATTTAAAAAAAATTAAAGCTTTTGAAAATTACCTTATCATTTTTTTTGTTGAAACACAGTTGCACATTGAAAAGGAATTGAGGTTGGTTAAATACTGTAGAATTATTTTATTTTGTGGGGTTGAAATTGTGTGGTTTTGTAAAAAAAATAATTACATTAGAAGAAATTTAAAGAAATGGTATTTTGTGAAAATAAATCCTATTGGAAGCTGCAGTAATTAAACATTTTTGTTGACATTGAATTTTGTGGTATTTACTAATCCTTGAAAATATTCTTGCAAAATTTTCTATTTGAATATAGATAAAGCTATAGTACTGTTCATTGCCATTTAACTAGGTGTTTGTTTCACAATTGTACTAGATACTAGAAAATACAGTCCAATAGAGATTTATAAGCTGTTATAATATTGATTTGTTTTTATAGAATTGGTGAAAAAGAGCATATGGAAGGACTGATTAAGAAAGTAGTGGTTGCTAAGGAAATTTATCACAAAGGTCAAGGTCTTTGGGTTTCCATGAAGATTTTATCTGGTGACTTGAAGCAGGTAAGACTTGATTTTTTTTTTTTTGGTAAGGAGACAATTATGGTAAATGGTCTTTTATAATAATTCAATAATATTCAGGCGTCAGATTCAGGAATGGTTGGGAAAACATTGAGTGCCTAGAGAAAACCACATACATTAAGCAAGTGAACTGACAAACTTTTCCATCCAAAGATCTGCCTAAATGTGATTTAAATCTAGACTATGAAAGGTCCTATTGTATTTAAGCAGGTTCTTTAGAATACTTGGATACCAAGGCTTTTTGGTATGTAAGGAGGAGATTTCCTAAATTCAGTTGTAATACATGTATTTTAGAAAAATAAAAACTTTGTCTTACTTCTTATCTTATAAGGATGGTTTGTGACAAAAGACAAAAAAATTAGGACAGCATTCCATAAATGGGATTAAACTGAGTGCTGATATCCTGTGACTACTGGCTCAAAAAAGATTTTTATTTGATGGGCCAATTAATTTTTTGAATACTGTAAATCAGGAAATTAATGCGAGCAAGAAATTAATGCAAAAAATGTGAGGCCCGTTTCATCGCATTTATTTCTTGTCGCATTTATTTTCCAATTTCTGTATGTTTATTGTTAACTGAGTTATCTCCCTTAACTGGAAGTTGTTATCGTTACTGATAATTTGGAGCATCTTCTCATTTTTGCCATTTATATCCTACTGCCTACTGGGAATTTTGCTACAAGTAGAATCATGACTGACACATCATTTTGAACCTTAAATGGGATGTCAAATTGACAGCACAGTGATCATAAGTATGTAACATTCTAAACTTGTGAGTCAAAGACAAAGATCAGTTGTAAACATGTCGACATGGACATCCTAATTTTGAATGCATTTTTTTAATATAATTCACAAACGTTATATTTGTGTATGTTTGTGGTTTTTTTTTTTAAAAAAAAGACTACGCGTTTCTTTGTTTTGACAATCCTTTACCACCAGTGTTAATTTAAAACAACATGTCATTGGCACATAAAAATGTACCTAAGCACCCTTTGTTAACTGTTTATTTTAATAATGTCTAACGAAAGTTTGTTTATAACGTGTTTATAGATTAAGTAAAAACATCAGATATTTATTTCTGAGTCCATAATTTACTGTTTATAATTCTAAGATAAAAGATTGGCAAAATTTTTTAAAAATTGCATTAATTTCAATACACATTTTACTTTAAAATCAGCATTAATTTCATGACACATTAATATCCTGATTTACAGTATACTTGTCCAAAACATTTCTGTGTAGGTACTTAAACTTACAAGTCATTGTTATAAAACACAAAGCTTAAATGGTCTGTTTTGATAAGTAGCAGAAAAAAAGAAAAGCGTTGATTAAAAAAAGGGAGTGAAGTGAGTGGAATTGATGAGAAAAATTTATTACATTTCATTATTATGGATGTAAGAGAATTATTGCTGTTCATCCTGAGTGTCATTTGTGGAAGTATGAGCTTTATTATCAGATTATTTTTATATGAGCATTTTGTTTAATGCATATTGGATGTTTAGGTAAAAACAAAACACAAGAAATTGCATTATATTGCATAACACAAGATAAAGTTTTGATAATATTTCAGATCTCCTATGACATTTTGCTTATGATAAAATAACTTATATATTCTTAAAATAAATGTTTTAGGCTCGAGAAGACCATCCTCATTTGGTGGCACCAAACATTGCTGTGGCCAGAAAAATGGGATTCCCGGATGTGATACTTCCAGGTAAAAGCTATAGAAGCCATTTTATAATCATTCTGCTATTAAAATAGATTAGAACCTCTATAGTTTAAGCTTCCGTCAGTAAAAGCAACTATAGGTACATCCCTAGCGTGGTCTTTATAGACAGGTCAGACTGTTTGGCAATGTACCATGTACAGCCAGTTATGTTCGGATGTTTATAGCCTTTTTTCAATAAATCATTTTGATAGAAAACTTTTTCAAAATTCCTGCATTTCAATAATTTATTATAAAGAATTAATCTTCATTTTGAACATGAAATAATTTTTGGCCAGCAGATATGTGAACTCTTACTGGTACAAATACACACCATCCCATACTTACAATGTTCAAGTTTTTTGGTATGGTTCCTAAGCTATTATTGTCAAAATGGTGAGCTATGTTGTCTTCTTAAAACTCATGAGTGTTTTGCTAATACAAAGAAGTAGATATGTCAAGTATCTGTCAGTTTTTACAATGTCCATGATTTCTGAAACAGCATTTATTTTGAGTTAAACATTAAGATTAAAATCTTTAAATAATGAGAAGGTTCTAAATAATGTTTAATGACCAGTTCCACAACTAATTTTGTAAATCAAACAGCTTACCATCTCCAATTTGATATGGTATGTTTATCTAGTCAATCAACAAGCTTTTGTTAGGATGGTGCACCAATATGTTTTATATACATTAATTTCATACATTGGATATTTTGTTTTCATTTTTCATTCCAAAGTGGTAGGTAAGGGGAAACAACTGTTCAATGTTTGTGCTGTATGTATCATTGTGCTTCTGTAAATTTTTATGTAGCCAGTTTGTTTTGTTTTCTTTTGTTTATGTTATGTATTACACAAAATCGAGTAAGATATTAAGTAATTATACAGTTTATGTTAATGATAAGTTACTTGACCTGTGTTTTTTAACTTGACACTGGTATCAATGTCAATACACATTGGTATCAATGTCAGAACACATTGGTTTCAAAACCAGTGCACAGTGGTATCAGTGCCAATGCACACTGTTATCAGTACCAGTGCACTTTTTTGTACCATGTGATATCCCATAATATGTGCAGAACTGCATTAGTTTTTACTGTACATTTTCCTGTAAAATATTGTTTTTCTGAGAAATGTTTTGTAAAAATTTCCAAAATAATTCTGCACACATCAGTATTGAAGTACCCTGGTTCTATTGTTGATGTTTTTTATTTAATGTTTTTTTTGTTCTTTATTTTGACTCCTGACAACTCTTGTTATGCTTTTGTGTTGTAAATAGTAATCTTGTTTTTACCACTTTTGTTTTTGAAATGAAAATCCAACATCGTTGATGTTAGGGTGTACTTATGGTATTTATAATGATGAAAATAGCCAGCTATAATGTTTGCATGTTTTATTTGTTTTTAAATATTAAATATAATATTTCATATCCAAACTATACAAGAAGCATAAGTGTTGGGTTCAAAATATTGTTATCAATAAAATTGCCAGTTTCAAAATTTTGTAGCCAAATTTGTCACAGTATCTGTAGCAATTTTTTGCCCTTGTTCTTGATTGATATACACATAGAAAATTTTATTAATTAGCTTTTTAATATTAAAAAATCAGAATTATGCATTTCATATTTTTCCAAACCCAACAAACTTTATTTGGAGGGGGTGGGGGTAATCATACTTGTCTGTCTGTATATCCATGTTATATTGTGTCTGGTCCATTACCTTGATATCTGTTGATAGATTTTGATGAAACTTGGTACAAATGTATGCCAACATAAATTGTTGTTGGTGGGGTATTTGTCTCTTAAGAAACAGTTTTAGTTCTCATTAAAGTTAACCATACATATGTTCTTCCTCTACATCAGTGTTTTCTGAAACCTCAGGTTGGATGCTGTGGGCAATGTTAAAAATGGTTATTAATCAGTCATAACACATAGATTATCAAAAATCCATCACCATGATTAATATTCTTAATGCTTAATGGTATTTAATACCCAATTATGTCCCACCACTTAGGTACTTTATTTATATAATGAAACCTTCACTTGTATTGACTTCACCTTGTGTCATTATCCAAAAATAACAGATGAAAAAGATTCAGATATATTCTGAAAACCTGTCGCCCAAAAGCTGCCAAATGCTGATTTTAATGCTCAATTTGAAATTTAAAGTTATAATTTGCATTGTTCACTTTTTACAGAAAATTGGTTTATATCTAACTACACAACACATTATTTATCTGTTACATCAATATAACTTTATATATTGATTTATAGATTTTGTTAAATCATCACATTTCACTGATCACATCTTAATATATAAGATTTTACATGCCACATTATCACATTTTATTGCTAGGCCATGATGATAATCATCAGAATATTACCTTGTTAAAAATTTGTTCCAGCATTATATGGACCAGTTGATATTTAAAATGTAATGGTCAATCCTTTATGGTTTAACTGACTGAGATTTGAAACTTTTGTAATTTCTTATAACAAAAAAAAAAAAAAAACAAAAAAAAAAAAAAAAACAAAAAAAACAAAAAAAAAAAGTAAAAATTATTCATGTTTATATGTATATGTATGTTTTCAACAGTCTTCTTTTACTCTTATATTCTTCTTATTGATGAAACACCTCTTCTACTAATTATCAGATTGGATAGACTTGTGTTTGTGCTGGGTAACAGTTTAAGATTTCTGTGATCCTGCTTACTAAATCAAAACTATAATTTCCTATTATTGTAATCATTAAATAGGTGATGTACGGAATGACATTTATGTGACCTTGAAGCAAGGTGAATTTAATAAAGGACCAGCAAAAACTTCGGACAAAAATGTCGAATGTAGAATGGTAGTGTGTAATAAAAAGGGAGAACATCTCAGTGTAAGTGTTTAGTACTGTATATTTGTTGTTCATATAATTCTTTGAATATTTGTGACATTTCAGACAAAAACCATACTATGGGATCTTTTAATCAGTTTGAAGGTTTTTGTTTCTACTTAAAATCATTTAATGATAAACAACCTGTACACAAAATCTTGATAATATGCACAGAATCATGGTTGAAAGTAATGTGTGTCAACAATTGCCAAAAAAAATTGTGCTATACATGATGGTACATGTATGTCATATGAACAAATTTATTTCATAATAACATTTTTATTTTATCTTTTATTTCATTGTTAAATTTATATACAGATTTCTGATAACTATGTATGTGCAGCAATAGTAACCTCCAAGATAAATCTGGTACATAATTATGGCAAGGAGTTCGTGTACATTTATCAAAAAATTGAAAACATATGCATTTCCCTGACTTAATTTTCTTATAATATCATGAAAATAAATAAGTATGGATTTTCCATGAAGTGTCACATTTACAGATTACAGCTTTTTTCTTTTTTATCTAAGATTTAAATGAATGCTTACATATCAGCCATGCCAAGGGAAAAAAGAAGCTCATGTTTGTTCATGAACTTTTATATATACAACAATATGATACTCTTCTAAAAAACCCTTTTTCTTTTGGCCTAGCTAATATGAAGTTTTGATTAAAATGCTTTACAAGTAAAAATAATACCCTGATATAAATTTTCTTGGTTTTCATATCCAGAGCATCTTTATTGGTATAAATATTTTAGGATTTTAGTTCCAAATGCACTTACTCTTATTTATCCAAATGCCAACCTATTTTAAATAAAATGCTTTACAAGTAAAAATAATACCCTGATATAAATTTTCTTGGTTTTCATATCCAGAGCATCTTTATTGGTATAAATATTTTAGGATAGTTCCAAATGCACTTACTCTTATTTATACCAAATGCCAACCTATTTTGAATAAAGTGACCCCATGAAGGTTTAAGGTGGGATGTATGAATATTCAGCTTCATTAGTGGATATATTTGGTGTTGATTAGTAACCATGAAAACAGAATACAATATTTCTACTTATTTCTACTTGTAAAGTTTCTGAAAAGAATTATACCAATCAGCCTTCGTACACAGGAAATATTTAAAACTTTAAACTATATTCTTAGATTTTATAACTTTTTTCTTTATATTTAAATTTAGAAACAAGATAAAGTATTTTATTATCTCTTTATAGATTGTAAAGTATGAGTTTTAGATGAGAGGCATTTACATGATACAACATCAGGACTTAATTCCAAGTACCGTAAGGCCCGGTTTTAATGTCCCTATATAATTTTGCCACTGTGTTTATGACTTGAGTATTTTGAAGCCCGGTTTTAATGTCCCTATATAATTTTGCCACTGTGTTTATGACTTGAGTATTTTGAAGCCCGGTTTTAATGTCCCTGTATAATTTTGCCACTGTGTTTATGACTTGAGTATTTTGAAGCCCGGTTTTAATGTCCCTATATAATTTGCCACTGTGTTTATGACTTGGGTTTTTTTGAAGTCCTAAAATCTGTCTTTGTCTATGTTAACCTTCTAAGTCCTCTAAACTAATCTTAAAGCCACTTTATAATTTCAAGATTTGAATGACAAATGGAAACAGATTATCAAGATTTTAATGTATTTTGATTCACAACAGAAAAGTAGTCCTGTGTAAGCAACACCATATTGAATATCTTAATCAATTTTTTTTGTTTCTGTCATGCTTTTTTGGAGAAATAGTTATGATAGATAAATAAATTACAGAATTAAATTGACCTTGAAAATGAAAAAAAAAGGAACCAGAGCAGTAAGTACACCTAAGGAACTGATCTATATTGTCAATTAAGACAAAATAGAAATTGTTGTAAGTTATAAAATACAGAGAAAACTTTAATTTACCTGGAAATTTTACTAGTGTAGGTATCAAAAGTATTAATGATGATTAATATCAGATATTTTTATCATCGATTGATGACTCAACAGTGAAAACAAGTGTAAAAAGTCCTGATGTTGGTTCATGTCAGATGTTTCTTGTTTCTTTATTTTCGACCAATGAGAGTGTATGAATGTGTGTGAATATTTTCTGTATTTGGACATATTTATTGTAGAATGTGATTTGTCCAGGGGTAAAGGTGAGATGGTATCATATAGCTATGGTGTATTTTAGGGCTCGAAAAAAAATTTAACCACTGATCTGGTTACTGAAAAAAAACTAAGTGGTTCAAGTGGTCCAAAACAAAAGCCAAGTGGTCCAAGAACAGCAAATATTTTATTTCTTAGAAATTTGGCAATTTATAGAATATTTGTGGTTTATTCGACCATTAGTTAAAAAAATGTCAAAGTTCAAGGGATAAATCTGGTGTTTTTAAACCTGTAACCTGAAAGTTTGATAGTTTCTGACCTGGGATGAAAAAAAATGGGTGGTCTCAGATCTGGCAACTCAAAATCTGGTGATGTTTGGTAGAGTTTTTCGAGCCCTGCTAATAGCTATGATGTATTTCAATTTACATAACGCACTGCATAATTCATTTTACCTTAGATGTAAATAAAATTTTAACTCCTCCTCGGAAATGAGGTGTTACTAACAAATGTAAAATCAAGAATTGTTGTAATTTAGTTTTAAAGATAAAATGGATGTTGTATGCTTTTATCATATTTAGTTTTATGCATAAGAGCTTGGTAAAGTGGAATATAGCAGACAAAAGGTTTCACCTGAGTACAGTTGTGGCTGTTTATATCTATATCTTTTTTTTTTGGATATGTACTGTTGTTAAACCTATTTTTAATGTGTACATGTTCTTGCTATTAACACCAGATCATATTGACCAGTGAATTTTATCCAGCATTTATTTCTAAGAAAAATAACTGTAATGTCTCAGTTTGTGAAATCATGATCACATGAAGTACCAAACTGAGTAGAATAGCAAGAATAAGTACACAATGAAAATAGGTACATGTCATGTCAGTCTTAAAAAAGTCAACTGAAACATCCTTCTGCTACAAAGGTGAACCTCAGAAAGGAGGGATTGACAAGAGAAAAAAGTGGTATGGAACAGATTGAGAGGAGAATGAATTATTATGGATAAAGTTGTTTGTTTACAGATGGTTGTCAGCAAACATGCTCTTTAAAAATAAAAATGAATAAAATTATGTTTTTTTTCCTAATATATGTTTACAATACTATTATTATTGTTTAGATGAAGCTAAAATTTTCGAATTTAAAGGACTAATAATCATGATATTTGAAAAATAAGTTGGCTGTTTTGTACCCAGATTTAATTCTAGAACTAAAACACTTATAGTCTTTTCACAGAACACTAGGTTTTGTTATCAGTGGTCCATTAACATAATTTTCATTTTACACTGCTTTGCTGTCTTCAGTTCTTGGTGGCTTTGACTGTTTCTTACTACACATAAAATATATACAAAACCCTTTATGCTTTCATTTCATAATTAAAAAAAAATAAATTCTTTTGCTATTAAAAATGTATTTAGTTTGAGTTTAAATTTTGATGTACAAACAACCAGAGTAATTGTAGCTTGTACTATTTTTTTAACTTTTAAATATTGTTGCAAATTGATCATCACAAAAATTTGTATATGCAGCACTTGTATTGCTTTGTGAATATCAGATATAAAGTAAAAATTGCAAGAGTTATGTTTGAAAGGTGGGCAATAATGAACTGATCTTTCTTAGACTTAAGAGAGAGAGAGAGAGAGTGAGAGAGAGAGAGAGAGAGAGAGAGAGAGAGAGAATTTGGTGATATGGCTATTTATTCAAGAAAGTAAACAAAGAACAATAGTCAGTATCTCATAAAATACATTATGACAGGATTATGTTTATGTATACATGTATAATCTAGTCATAAGTGTTTAAAAATAGAAACATACTTCATCTAGTTCAATATGATGGTCCAAATTTGCTTAATACAGAGTGGATTTAGAAAAGCTTTGTACAGTTAAACCTGTCCTAACCATTATCCTATAGATCTCTGCACCTTAAAGTGCATAAAGCTGAAAATTACAAAAGGTTTCTTACCTTTACCTGTAATCTCTCTGTACCTAAAAGTGCATAAGGCTAAAAGTTAGAAAAGTTTATTTACCTTTACCTGTAATCTCTATGTACCAGAAAGTGCAAAAGGCTGCAAGTTTGGAAAGTATATTTACTTTTACCTGTAATCTCTATGTACCAGAAAGTGCAAAAGGCTGCAAGTTTGGAAAGTATATTTACTTTTACCTGTTATCTCTATGTACCAGAAAGTGCAAAAGACTGCAAGTTTGGAAAGTATATTTACCTTTACCTGTAATCTCTATGTACCAGAAAGTGCAAAAGGCTGCGAGTTTGAAAGTATATTTACCTTTACCTGTAATCTCTATGTACCAGAAAGTGCAAAAGGCTGCGAGTTTGGAAAGTATATTTACCTTTACCTGTAATCTCTATGTACCAGAAAGTGCAAAAGCCTGCAAGTTTGGAAAGTATATTTACCTTTACCTGTAATCTCTATGTACCAGAAAGTGCAAAAGACTGCAAGTTTGGAAAGTATATTTACCTTTACCTGTAATCTCTATGTACCAGAAAGTGCAAAAGGCTGCAAGTTTGGAAAGTATATTTACCTTTACCTGTAATCTCTGTGTACCAGAAAGTGCAAAAGGCTGCAAGTTTGGAAAGTATATTTACCTTTACCTGTAATCTCTATGTACCAGAAAGTGCAAAAGGCTGCAAGTTTGGAAAGTATATTTACTTTTACCTGTAATCTCTATGTACCAGAAAGTGCAAAAGGCTGCAAGTTTGGAAAGTATATTTACTTTTACCTGTAATCTCTATGTACCAGAAAGTGCAAAAGGCTGCAAGTTTGGAAAGTATATTTACTTTTACCTGTAATCTTTATGTACCAGAAAGTGCAAAGGCTGCAAGTTTGGAAAGTATATTTACTTTTACTGTAATCTCTATGTACCAGAAAGTGCAAAAGACTGCAAGTTTGGAAAGTAAATTTACCTTTACCTGTAATCTCTATGTACCAGAAAGTGCAAAAGGCTGCAAGTTTGGAAAGTATATTTACCTTTACCTGTAATCTCTATGTACCAGAAAGTGCAAAAGGCTGCAAGTTTGAAAAGTATATTTACCTTTACCTGTAATCTCTATGTACCAGAAAGTGCAAAAGGCTGCAAGTTTGGAAAGTATATTTACTTTTACCTGTAATCTCTATGTACCAGAAAGTGCAAAAGACTGCAAGTTTGGAAAGTATATTTACTTTTACCTGTAATCTCTATGTACCAGAAAGTGCAAAAGGCTGCAAGTTTGGAAAGTATATTTACTTTTACCTGTAATCTCTATGTACCAGAAAGTGCAAAAGGCTGCAAGTTTGGAAAGTATATTTACTTTTACCTGTAATCTCTATGTACCAGAAAGTGCAAAAGGCTGCAAGTTTGGAAAGTATATTTACTTTTACCTGTAATCTCTATGTACCAGAAAGTGCAAAAGGCTGCAAGTTTGGAAAGTATATTTACCTTTACCTGTAATCTCTATGTACCAGAAAGTGCAAAAGGCTGCAAGTTTGGAAAGTATATTTACTTTTACCTGTAATCTCTATGTACCAGAAAGTGCAAAAGACTGCAAGTTTGGAAAGTATATTTACTTTTACCTGTAATCTCTATGTACCAGAAAGTGCAAAAGACTGCAAGTTTGGAAAGTATATTTACTTTTACCTGTAATCTCTATGTACCAGAAAGTGCAAAAGACTGCAAGTTTGGAAAGTATATTTACTTTTACCTGTAATCTCTATGTACCAGAAAGTGCAAAAGACTGCAAGTTTGGAAAGTATATTTACTTTTACCTGTAATCTCTATGTACCAGAAAGTGCAAAAGACTGCAAGTTTGGAAAGTATATTTACTTTTACCTGTAATCTCTATGTACCAGAAAGTGCAAAAGACTGCAAGTTTGGAAAGTATATTTACTTTTACCTGTAATCTCTATGTACCAGAAAGTGCAAAAGACTGCAAGTTTGGAAAGTATATTTACTTTTACCTGTAATCTCTATGTACCAGAAAGTGCAAAAGGCTGCAAGTTTGGAAAGTATATTTACTTTTACCTGTAATCTCTATGTACCAGAAAGTGCAAAAGACTGCAAGTTTGGAAAGTATATTTACTTTTACCTGTAATCTCTATGTACCAGAAAGTGCAAAAGGCTGCAAGTTTGGAAAGTATATTTACCTTTACCTGTAATCTCTATGTACCAGAAAGTGCAAAAGACTGCAAGTTTGGAAAGTATATTTACCTTTACCTGTAATCTCTATGTACCAGAAAGTGCATAAGGATGAAAGTTAGGAAAGTATATTTACTTTTACTGTAATCTCTATGTACCAGAAAGTGCAAAAGGCTGCAAGTTTGGAAAGTATATTTACCTTTACCTGTAATCTCTATGTACCAGAAAGTGCAAAAGACTGCAAGTTTGGAAAGTATATTTACCTTTACCTGTAATCTCTATGTACCAGAAAGTGCAAAAGACTGCAAGTTTGGAAAGTATATTTACTTTTACCTGTAATCTCTATGTACCAGAAAGTGCAAAAGACTGCAAGTTTGGAAAGTATATTTACCTTTACCTGTAATCTCTATGTACCAGAAAGTGCAAAAGACTGCAAGTTTGGAAAGTATATTTACTTTTACCTGTAATCTCTATGTACCAGAAAGTGCAAAAGACTGCAAGTTTGGAAAGTATATTTACCTTTACCTGTAATCTCTATGTACCAGAAAGTGCAAAAGGCTGCAAGTTTGGAAAGTATATTTACCTTTACCTGTAATCTCTATGTACCAGAAAGTGCAAAAGACTGCAAGTTTGGAAAGTATATTTACCTTTACCTGTAATCTCTATGTACCAGAAAGTGCATAAGGATGAAAGTTAGGAAAGTATACTTACCTTTACCTTTAATATCCTGTAATCTCTCTGCTCAGATAATGCAAAGGCTGTTTAAGTTAACTATACTTTAAAAGTAAAATTTTATTGAACAGATTCCTTTGTTAGGTTTGTCGTCTTTTATAGACATGTTTGATTATCTACCCCATATTTAATTATAGATTGAATCAGTGTCAGTGACAACAGTCTGCATGTGCATGTGTTAGTCTGACTATCCAATCAGAACTGTCTGTGTATGTGTGAGTACATTCAAGTGTTAGATGATAGTGTAGTGCATTTTTATTTATAATGGTAGTCAGAAGTGTTTATCTACAAAAATAAATGTACACAGCTTTATATACACATTGTAGAGGCAACATACCACAATGTACCTTCTAGAAATTTTAAAGTCATATATGTTCCCCTGCATGAAAATGAAATGCTATGTAAATGACATGAGTAGCAACATCTATATGAGAGTCAGTATGGTTTGTCAGGTTTAAGCTTCTAGTATCAATTATCAGCTTTAAATGTATAAGAGGTTTGTGGCCAAGTAGTTTAAAGCATGTTCTTACTGGTCACATTGTCTTTTACCACCTAGGTTCAAATCTCACTTGCTCAAATCCTAGTACAAAAAAGATTGCTTGAGAAAGGTAGGTGTTTTTCTCCTAGGTACATGTACTTCAGTTTTCTCAGCCTTTCTTAAACTTACTTTCTTAAAAAAAAGACAGAATCTTGACTGATGAACAGTAATTCTTCTGTAAAAACATATTAGTATAACAAATTTCATAGTGTCATGCTAGATGAACAATTCCAATAAATTGAAGGCTGTAAGTTTTTTGTAATTCTTAGGTTGAGCATTGACTTTGGGCATGATATTTTCTTGTGACACTATATTTTCTATCAGAAAATTCTGTAAATGGAATGTCTATAGATATAATCCCAAGCTATAGGTATAGCCTAGACTTGATTGACAATGATTTGTGATTGTTCTCTCTCCTAGCATGTCTGACGAAAGTTCAACTTATGGCACTATATCAACAAAACAGTTTTGAGTTATTCTTATGTTCTTTATTATAGTTTATTTTAAGTGCAAGAGGTTTCTGTATAGTCATAAGCAGTGGTTATTACTCTACCAAATATCTTATACTACACTGCTTAACATTTTTACATGAATCAAAACCCTTGTATTACCAACTTCTCGCTGAACTTTTATGATAACCCAGTTTATTCCTAAACAACTTGTCTTAACTGACTTGATCCGAAATATAGGTGAAACGCTATATTTTCAGAGAATTGGCATGAGAGAGAGTGAGAGAGAGAGAGATTTAAAAATAGATTTTGATATCAAATGCCTTAAAAAAATAAAAATTAAAAATATTTTGGGTTTCCGTTTAAGAAAGGAAAAGAAAAATTGAGAAGTCGTGTGCCATCAGTTGTCGGATGAGAGAGAGATTCCACCATCATTTGGAATATTTATGGTGTTAAATGAAATTAAAAATAAGTTAATTGGTTGTTAGTTTAAGAATTAACAAGTGTAACAAGTGTATCATTACTGATCAAAACTAATTATGAACAGATGATCAAGTTTATTATTGTCATATAATTTAACACATACAGAAACTGTAATTTTAACAAAAATCTAACATGCCCACCCCTTCAAAATTTATGGATAATTATAGAGAAAAAAAAGAATAGATGGTCATCTCTTAATTGATAAAAAAAACATTAATTAATTAACCTCACATAACACATACAGGAACACATACTCAATGTATAGACCCATCCACCCCTCTATTAGTCTTCAGGGTAATTAAAGACAGTTTGTCACTATGTCATCTCTGATTGGTAAATATGAACCAAAGAACTATTACTTAGTTTACTAACTTCACATTAACACATACAGTAATTGTACCTATTTGGTCACCCCTCTGATAAATGTTGTAGACATCATCTCTTATATAACAAGAACCCAATTTGGTCATCCCTCTCAGGAGAGGGGTAGGCCATCATTTCTAGTTGGTACATATAGAGGTATCTATAATGCCTTCTTAAATTATAGCAACTGAATATCCCCGTCTAAAAATACGTAATTAATGATTTGCGTTTTATCAAGTGTTATAACCATGATCTCCTACCCTGAAATTGATGTGATCTGTAATGGCATAATGTAATACTCAGTTTGGCATTTAAAATACTAGTAACTTGTTACTTACAGCTTCCTTCAGCTCCACTGAGTTTTTCTTAACAAACTTAATAGCTCACTCATTAAGCCAGACATGCACCTGTGCTTAGCTCGTGTATATTTACCTGTTGGATTAGTGGTTTAGTTGTAAGCCTGTTACTAAGTTCTGTCATTGCTGTTGGGTGTGTGTTTGTGTTGGTGGGGGGAAGAATGGCAGGCATATCAATACTTGATATGATTTTAGTATTAATCAGCAACACAGAGATTAAAATAAAGTATATAAAATTAGAATATTTTTTGTATTATATAAAGACAAATTCACTTTAAATAAATATAGAAATATAAAATGTAACTTGGGTATTTAAACTTTAATTTTTCATCTAAAACTCTTTCCCCCAAGGAATTTTTTGAATGATTTTTTTTTCAGAAAAATTTCTTTGTATAATTTCCTATAATTTCTACTTTGAAATTTTCAAAGTATGATTATGTACTATGTTTTTCTTTATAAATATAAATCTTCCTTAATTAGACTTTTTGTGCCAAAGTTACCTATATATTGGTTGAATAAAATCACCTATTTTGATGTATTTGTGATGTTTCTTCGTATATGTTCTTTGTTATATTATTATTTTTACATTTATTTTCAGAATGTGATCAGTCATGGTGGAGGAGGAGACATGTTGTCAGAGTACAAGTCACTTATATATTATCATGAAGATAAACCTAAATGGTTTGAAACAGTGAAGGTAAGATACAAGTTAAAGGTCAAAGGTCACAGTGAAGGTCATTTACAGGGTAAAGGTCAAAGTCACTATCATTAAAGGGGCGATATGTTTTCAAGAGTGAAGGTCACTTATATACAATTAAGCAGATAAACTTAAATGATTTGAAACATTGAAGGTAGGCTACAGGTTAAAGGTTAATGTCAAATTAAAGGTCAGTGTCGCAGGTATTTGAGAGGGCAAGAGTAAAAGTTATTGTGAATTGAATAATTGTTTAGTAGAATAATGTCACAGATAGCATAGATAAAGTTGTATCCAAACTTTTTAATAAGAGAAGAAAACTTCATAATAAGGTTTAATGCAAAAAAGCAGACAACACATATTTCTGTAAAATATTAAATTTTCAAGGATGTACAATATTTTTTATGAAAACTAGTTTACAAACTGAAGCATATAAAGTAATTACTCTTTATTTTGTTTTCAGGTTGCCATATCAACAGAAGAAGAATTTAAAGGACTCCATTTGAAGTTTTTCTTTAAACACAAATCAACAAGTGAAAGTATGTAGTCCCATGTTAAATCTAAAACTGGGGTTAATGGGGTCAATGTGGCCTAGACCTTAAAAAGAAGGGGCTACATTTTGAAAAACATGATCATTATTCATTGTTGGCTTGTTGATTAAATAAGGTGTATGTTATGCCAGGATATTATCTTTTCAGAACATAACAGACCTATACTAGGTGCAGAACAAAATTTTCTGAACACTCAGTAGGCCAGTATTTGTCTGCTGTTTTTGTGGGTCTGTATTTCAACTTTAGGGAAATGGTGCTAGGCCTTTTTCTAGATTAAACATTGGTTGTCACATTAAAGTTAGATTTCATTTTGATAAAGTGTTTGCACAGAATTCCTAAATTCATTCAGAATTTACCAGTTTAATATAAAAATTTAATTCTGAAGTAAATAAATTGAAATAAACTTATTATAACAACAAATAAGAATTAATTTGTACAATTGAAATTTCATCTATAGTATTAACCCAGACTGCATAGCCCACACGATCTTGATGGTGTGGGTGAAAAATCAAGAGATCCTAGTAAAAATCCACTAGTCCAAGCAGGCAACTCTAGTGGTTTTCTGTGGGAGTTGCAGCTTCCTCACCATTCCAGAACTGACTGCCTTGGTATAAGTAAAAAGCATTTTCATTGGATCATAACACACCATTTATCCTCTGCTTTTGTGTATGTCTTTATCTCTATTCCTTTTATAGTGATGTTTTGTCAATGACTAACTGTCTATTACAAAAAAAATTATTTTAATATTTCTAGCTAAGGACAAAAATGATAAGGCATTTGCTATGTCTTTTGTGAAACTTATGAACAAGAATGGAACGACACTTTCTGATACAGACCATAATCTCCTGGTTTACAAGGTAAATATGAAATTCATTTATGCATAACTCAGTACAAACTATGATGTTGTATTGATGTACATCTATGATTTTTTGATACAGATTATAATATTCTCCTAATACATGTAGCATCATACCAGATTCAAGTATCAGGGTGGTTAATGGCGTTTTCAACTGCTGAAATTCAAATAGATGTATAGATTTTTAAAACACATTCCATATCCAGTCTTTGTTTTTCACAATTATTTTTCATTTGTAAATTATACCACATTTAACAGCCATAGCTAAACCCTAGAATCTTAATTACCACTGACTTAATTCCAGAGAATGTTTTATAAATCAAAAATAACTTATTTAACATTTTTTATAACAAGAAATTACTAATGGTGTTTGGTTTATGGGAAAACTATTTTTTCCCATAGCACAATTTGATTACCGGTAATGTAAATCTCTTTATAAAAAGTTCTTCACTGCAAGCTTAAGGCTTTATCCTGTATATTTTCCATATCCAATAATATTTAAGTAGGTTCCTAACATTTGTTTCCACACAAACATCCAAAGCCAATAGCTGCATATGACTTGCATTTTTTTTTATTGAACAAGGGCTCTTTCATTGACTGATCTTTCTCACCTGTATTTTAAACCAATCAAATTACAAAATATAGTTTTTTTTTTTCATTTGTCATTCCGTTATTAAAGTCCTCAACAGACTGCCTACTCTTTTTCATAAAAAATGCTTTTAGAACACTTAATCAGTCAAATAACAAAAGTAAAATTGTTGTCTGTGATCTGATTGGTCAAAAATAAAGGTGAGGAAACCGAAATAAATTGGAGAGCTTTTAAAATGGAAAGTTAACAGTTGAATACAACCAATGCAGAAGGTTTAGGTAAAAATTAAAGTCTTAAGGACAGTCAGCACTTTGAAACATTTTTAACTTAAAATACTTATATTATTGAAGAGCTTTATCACTTGTAAGCTTGCATGTATGCCAAAATTTAATGTTTACCAGAGTCAAATACTTGAGTTTTAGACAAATCTAGAAGTCTTTTTGATAAAAAAAAGTTTTAAAGTGTATGAAGTGCCCTTAAGAATTTAGAGAGATTTTTCATAAAATTTTCTGATGAATTGAAAATAAGTAGAAGTATTATAAAGATGAAATTGAAAAAAATTTATGGCAGGAATACTTAAAGAAAATTAAAATATTAAACATCCCTTTTTATAGACCAAAATTATATAGACAAATGAGTTATTTAAATATATATACATGTATATATGTGTGTGTTTGTCATAGATAGCGGCAGCGGGATCCGTCAAGGTAAAGAGAAACATAAGTATACCTGCACTTAAATATATATTTATTCCACTAAATATACATAATAACAGTGTTGTATTACTTGGCATTATTATGTCAACACACTTTTAACAATACAAATATGTCCTTTCATTATTATCTCCCCTGTAAAATGGATGCCATACAACTCATCCATGTTGTCAGACACAATTTTAATTTTCATTAAAAGGTCTTTTAAAATGCATTTTTTGTGAATCAATTATTTTGCTAGCAATCATGTAATCATCATGTCATTCTCACATAAAACTAAAATTTAAGTTGAATTTAGTTTTGTTCTCGTGCAATTTACTCATTGGGTATCTGCTTATCCATTCTTCAATTGGTTGCAGTGGCAGTTAGATGAGTCACATGCAGTCCATTTCAATTTTAGTTAGTTGTCACAAATTTTAAGCACATTCTACATAAAACTAGATCTGAGTGGATCTCATGCCAAGTTTAATTTTTCAATGAAAATTTTTAATTGACCATTTGATTTGAGCACATATGCTTCTTTGATGGTATGATCACCAGGTTTTGGACTTTTTTGGCACAATGTTCATTAGTTGTTAGTTGTTACTGAAAAAAAAGTTCTAATGTATATTAAGATTAAATTTACATGCAAATTAAGCATTTTTCTTATACAGTAAAACCTGTCAATAAAAATCAAGCAATTCAGTGGAACCTGTAAAAGCTGCTTATGTAAGCAGGTGCCTTCTATTGTCAATTAGCATAGCTTAATAGATAAATTGAATTAGTCTCATTTTCATTGTCATTGTTCAAAGCTTAGTTAACTTAACTAAATGGCTGTTCCATTTTGGGTGTGGTTGTTAATAGCATTCTTAGTATAACCTCATGGTTCCTCAAAATTTGCAATGATAGAAAAATAAAAGTTTTGTTATTACATAAAATCAATTTCATGATAAATTGTCCTACATTGATAATTAGATTAGTAATTATTTATCAACTTTAGAAAGCAAATTTAGGGGTTTTTTAATTTTTTTTTTCAAATCAAGTAGCTAAGCAACATAAGCTATGAAAATCTTTCTTGGTGTATATAAACAGGTAGACTCTAGGACAGGTTTGACTGTACAATAATTCCCTATACATTCTGTTTACATAACACAAAAAGTCTGACCAGCCATAAAATCTAGGTTAATTTGATAAAAGTTTCAATATTTTCATTCTAACTTTTTCAGTTTGTTCTATCCATATACTGTATTATCATTTAACCATTTTGTTTTTTTAATCACCTGACAAAGAGAATTCACAACAACTCCTTATTCTCAAACTTTTAACTTGACACATCAAACTTATATTTCAAATTTTAAATTAAAACATATATACTAAATAAGATATTTAGTAACAGCTGGTGACTAATGACTAACAATTAACAACTAATGACTAATGGGGTTGACTAAACTCATTTAACATTTAACATTTTTATCAGGTCTCTTTGAGAAATTTATAGTATAGGATATATACTATATAAAGAATGTAGTTACTCTGTAGTTAAAAAAACAAGATAAAATTAAAAGGTTATTCAATTCAATTTTTGTATCTGTAAAAGTTGAGAGAGAGAAAGATTACTTAACGGTATATAAAATACATGTGTATATTATATCCTTTGTAATAAGTTAACTTAATTATACCTTCTGCAGACTTAGAGGGAGAAATTATAGAATTACGATGTCTTTCTTATGTCATTTCATCCCTTTTTCTGTCTCCACTCATGTAAATTGTGTCATTTCCTTAACTTTAATATTTATAGATGGATTATATTCAAACTTGACACAATTGTATAACTAAATAAGATAATGTGTCACATACCACATTTTGTAGGTCAGATGTCAAGGTTACATAGTCATGGTTGGAAATATTTGGCTATATTTGAATATAAAAGACTGTTCTACCGGTATTTTTAATTGTAAAAAATGAACATTTAAAGAAAATTATACAAGAGATTTATTGTTGAAGTTTAGGAATTTTACTAGTTTATTAAGAATAAATAAAGAAAGGTTTTATACTGGTATCATGCATATTTGGCACTGTGTCCAAAAATTAAAAAAAAATACAACAGCAAATTAACCTAAATATTATAGTCAGTATCCAAGACGCCTCCCCCAACTTATTTTGTCACCCTTTCTTCAATTAAAAATGTGAACTAGAAATTCAGTACATTCTATAGAATTATGGAATTTAGAGTTTTGTTTTTGAAGTATATTTTTAGGGGATATTACTCTTTTGAATGGGTTTTATAGGATTTTATTTTGATCCCTTATAAGCTCAACTGGCTATAGCCAGCTGAGCTTATGGTATGGTTTTGCGTGCGTGCATGTGTTTGTGCGTAAACTTTAATCTTCTCTTCTGAAACCACTGGGCCAATTCGATGTAGAAGGTCCTTAGGTGGAGTAGACTAAAGTTTGTACCAGGCGACCCCACCCGACATCCAAGATGGCAGCTGTTACTATAAATAGCAAAAACACATAAATAGCCATTGTTGAGTCATTTTTTAACCGTTTTTGTTCAAATTTGAAATATAGAGAGTAGATAGCGGAGCATTCAACATATGTAACGGGTTTTTCTGAGAATTTTTTCATTGACCCGATTTTTACGAATTATGCAAATGAGCTGTAATATTTAATCAATTCTTTGAAAATCTTCTCCTCTGAAACCACTGGGCCAATTAGAACCAAATTTGGTGTGGAAGGTCCCTAGGTGGGGTAGACCAAAGTTTTTACCAGGCGACCCCGCCCGACATCCAAGATGGCCGCTGTTACTATAAATAGCTAAAACACATAAATAGCCATTGCTGAGTCATTTTTTAACCGTTTTTGTTCAAATTTGAAATGTAGAGAGTAGATAGCGGAGCATTCAACATATGTAACGGGTTTTTCTGAGAAATTTTTCGTTGACCTGATTTTTACGAATTATGCAAATGACGTGTAATATTTAATCAATTCTTTGAAAATCTTCTCCTCTAAAACCACTGGGGCAATTGGAACCAAATTTGGTGTGGAAGGTCCCTAGGTAGGGTAGACCAAAGTTTTTACCAGGCTTCCCTGCCCGACATCCAAGATGGCGGCTGTTACTGTAAATAGAAAAAACACTAAAATAGCCATTGCTGAGTCATTTTTTAACCGTTTTTGTTCAAAGTTGAAATATAGAGAGTAGATAGTGGGGCATTCAACATTTAAAATGGGTTTTTTTGAGAAATTTTTTGTTGACCCGATTTTTACGAATTATGCAAATGACGTGTAATATTTAATCAATTCTTTGAAAATCTTCTCCTCTAAAACCACTGGGGCAATTGGAACCAAATTTTTTACCAGACAATCTTGTCCAACATCCAAGATGGCCACTGTTACTATAAATAGAAAAAACACTAAAATGGCCATTGTGGATCCATTTTTCAACCAATTAAGTTCAAATATGAAATATACAAAGTAAATCATGAGGGGTTCAACATATTTAACCGGTTTTTGTGGGAAATTTTTCGTTGACCTAATTTTCAAGAATTATGCATATTAGGTGTAATATTTAGCGAAATCTTTGAAAATCTTCTCCTCTAAAACCACTGGGCCAATTGGATTGAAATTTTGTGTGGAAGGTCCCTACGTCTGCCTGACTAAAGGTTGTACCAGGCAACCCGGCCTGACATCCAAGATGGCCGTCATAACTAAAAATAGAAAAACATTGTGGATCCTTTTTTCCACCAATTGAGCTCAAATTTTAAATATAGAAAGTATACTGTGTGTGATTCAAAATATATAATGTTTTTTTCTGAGAAAATTTTTATAAACCTAATTTTCAAGAAATATGCAAATTAGGTGTAATATTTAATAAAAATCTTTTCCTCTAAAACCACTGGGCGAATTGGAACCAAACTTCGTGTGGAAGGTTCCTACATCGGCCTGAAAAAAGTTTGAACCAGTCTAAGATGCCTGTTGTTACTAGATATATATAAAAAAATAGCCATTGTTGATCCATTCTAAGCTCAACTGGCTAAACCCAGCTGAGTTTATGGCATAGTGAAGCATGCCTGCATGTGTGTGTTGCAAAGTAGGCTTCATTGAAGCTAAAATGGTCATAAGCTCAATTAATTTCCCATCTTTAGCTGATGAACCAATTATGGTAACCACATCACATTGTCTTACAGGTGCCACAGTGGCCGAGTGGTCTTAAGCATTCGATGTTACGAATCACAGCGCCTTTCACCCCTGACATTGTGCATTAATGCCCAGTGGCGCTAGCACTTCATCTTTGAAAGTTTGTAAGTTAACTTGCTGCTTGTTCGTGGTTTTCTCCAATACTCCAGTGTCCTCCACCATTTCCAAAACTGACAGTCTCCGTATAAGTGAAATATTCTTGAGTTGAACGTTAAACAGCATTACAATCAAAAACAAACATTGTCTTACATATGCAGCCAGTTGAGCATTACAGGCCCTATTGGGCCTCTTGTTTTTTTAACTAACAATATCGGATGGTAAATTGGTTATTGGGATTCAGGGCTTAAATAATCTGTATCAATAGTATTGCATGTAAATATAGAATAACATTGACATTTAGATAATTTTTGACAATTCTAAATATTTTTGTGTAAAAGGTTCCTGGGATCCCTTTAAATCAGGTTTGTATGAAATGGGTTTTTCCAGTATCTAAATATAACTTAGCATTTACTAGCTGTATAAAATTTTAAAGTTTGCCTGTTTTGGTTATTTTCTATGTAGATTGATTGGTTAATTTACATTTGGGTGTTACTGATTGGTTAATATTTATTTTGGATGTTAATAAGCAACTTTTATTTGTTTTTCTTTCTGGATTAATATGGTAGAGGATTGATTTAGGCATGTAACTTTTTTATTGCTGTGGTGAAGCCCCTAAATTTTCCTGTAATAAATGTAGAGTTTCAGAGATCAACTGAGCAAAAATAAATAAAAATGTTTCATAGAAATGTCAAACAGCAACATTTTAGAGTTTTATCTCAAATGACCAATAATTAGTTTGGCTGTACAGAGTTCATACATTTGTAAGCATGAATAACACTGCCTTCAACATGTCTTTATGTGGAAGGTCCTTGGTTTATACTACAGGCTACAATCAAGCTAAAATATTTGGCTACATTTTCCAAAATACATGATGATTTCTGTTACTTTTAATATTAAAAAAAACAAAGAGTTATTATACAAAAATTCACTTTATTAATCAAGTTGAATAATTTTTAACTAACCTGACCATAGGTCATGTGAGCTTATTTATTTAAGAGGGCTTGTCAGTAAATAAAAAAAAAGGGGAACATATTGCAATTTTTATAATATGCCTTTATTTTGTGGTTTTGGACAGATTATACAAAAAATATAAATTATATAGATATCATAACTTTAAATAAAGTCATTTTTGTTTGAATGAGGATTTAATAAATGCTTAACTTTTATAGTCATTTAATTTTTTTTTATAGATGTGTGTTTTTTACTTAATAATTTTTTTTCAGTGTTGTTGGTGTTATATTTGCATTAGTAAAATATATCTTAATATTTATATTTGCAGTGATGTTGTTAGTTTCTATTTTTTCAGTGTGACATTTAGATTTAGAATGAGTGTTGTAATTATACAGTGTAGAATCATATATTTAAAATAAAAAAACATGTTTGTCAGTCATTAAAAAATTAATGATTTCTTGTTATCCTGTTTAAACACTCATTTTTGTTTAAAAAAAAGACATATTATCCCCATCCTCCTTTGTTACCTGCCTTTCCTCCATATTATGTCCATCTGTAATTGTTACCTGTTCTCTGTATTATGACCATTCTTCATGGTTATCTGTCCCCATATTATGGCCATCTGTCCTTGTTACCTTTCCTCCATATTATAGCCATCTGTCCTTGTTACCTGTCCTCCATATTATGGCCATCTGTCCTTGTTGCCTGTCCTCCTTATTATGGCCCTCTGTCCTTGATACCTTTCCTCCATATTATGGCAATCTGTCCTTGTTACTTTTCTTCCATATTATGGCCATCTGTCCTTGTTACCTTTCCTCCATATTATGGCCATCCTGCTTTGTCACCTGTCCTCCATATTATGGCCATCTGTCTTTGTTACCTGTCCTCCATATTATGGCCATCTGTCCTTGTTACCTGTCCTTCATATTATGGCCATCTGTCCTTGTTACCTGTCCTTTATATTATGGCAATCTGTCCTTGTTACCTGTCCTCCATATTATGACCATTCTTCCTTGTTACCTGTCCTCCATATTATGGCCATCTGTCCTTGTTGCCTGTCTTTATTATGGCCCTCTGTCCTTGATACCTTTCCTCCATATTATGGCAATCTGTCCTTGTTACTTTTCTTCCATATTATGGCCATCTGTCCTTGTTACCTGTCCTCCATATTATGGCCATCCAGCTTTGTTACTTGTCTTCCATATTATGGCCATCTGTCCTTGTTACCTTTCCTCCATATTATGGCCATCTGTCTTTGTTACTTGTCCTCCATATTATGGCCATCTGTCCTTGTTACCTGTCCTTCATATTATGGCCATCTGTCCTTGTTACCTGTCCTTTATATTATGGCAATCTGTCCTTGTTACCTGTTCTCCATATTATGACCATTCTTCCTTGTTACCTGTCCTCCATATTATGGCCATCTGTCCTTGTTGCCTGTCCTCCATATTATGACCATTCTTCCTTGTTACCTGTCCTCCATATTATGACCATCTGTCCTTGTTGCCTGTCCTCCTTATTATGGCCATCTGTCCTTGTTACCTTTCCTCCATATTATGGCAATCTGTCCTTGTTACTTTTCTTCCATATTATGGCCATCTGTCCTTGTTACCTGTCCTCCATATTATGGCCATCCAGCTTTGTTACTTGTCTTCCATATTATGGCCATCTGTCCTTGTTACCTTTCCTCCATATTATGGCCATCCTGCTTTGTCACCTGTCCTCCATATTATGGCCATCTGTCTTTGTTACTTGTCCTCCATATTATGGCCATCTGTCCTTGTTACCTGTCCTTCATATTATGGCCATCTGTCCTTGTTACCTGTCCTTTATATTATGGCAATCTGTCCTTGTTACCTGTCCTCCATATTATGACCATTCTTCCTTGTTACCTGTCCTCCATATTATGACCATCTGTCCTTGTTGCCTGTCCTCCTTATTATGGCCATCCTGCTTTGTCACCTGTCCTCCATATTATAGCCATCTGTCTTTGTTACCTGTCCTCCATATTATGGCCATCTGTCCTTGTTACCTGTCCTTCATATTATGGCCATCTGTCCTTGTTACCTGTCCTTTATATTATGGCAATCTGTCCTTGTTACCTTTCCTCCATATTATGGCCATCCTGCTTTGTCACCTGTCCTCCATATTATGGCCATCTGTCTTTGTTACTTGTCCTCCATATTATGGCCATCTGTCCTTGTTACCTGTCCTTCATATTATGGCCATCTGTCCTTGTTACCTGTCCTTTATATTATGGCAATCTGTCCTTGTTACCTGTCCTCCATATTATGACCATTCTTCCTTGTTACCTGTCCTCCATATTATGACCATCTGTCCTTGTTGCCTGTCCTCCTTATTATGGCCATCCTGCTTTGTCACCTGTCCTCCATATTATAGCCATCTGTCTTTGTTACCTGTCCTCCATATTATGGCCATCTGTCCTTGTTACCTGTCCTTCATATTATGGCCATCTGTCCTTGTTACCTGTCCTTTATATTATGGCAATCTGTCCTTGTTACCTGTCCTCCATATTATGACCATTCTTCCTTGTTACCTGTCCTCCATATTATGACCATTCTTTCTTATTACCTGTCCTCTATATTATGGCCATCTGTCTTTGTTTCCTGTCCTCCACATTATGGCCATTCTTCTTTGTTACCTGTCCTCTATATTATGGCCATCAGTCCTTGTTACCAGTCTTACATATTATTGCCATTTTTCTTCTATCTGTCTTTCATTTTTTTTTTTTTCTTTCATGTTATCTGTCCTCTGTATTATGGCCATCTTTCTTTGTTACCTGTCCTTCATGTTATGACCATTCTTCCTGTTCACCTGTCCTCAATAGTATTAAAAACATTCAATCAAACAGAACAGACTTATATTTGTGACACCAAATGCTTATCATGTAAATTAGCGGGGTTTCTTAATTAACTAATGGTTAATTGGTGTATTGAAGATCTCTTAATGTTAAATAAGTCCATAAATAATTAATAATTATATCATTTTTCAAAAAGCTGACACATGGACAGTAAATAGAAAAAACCAAGTGTAAATGTATTTCAGCTATCTGTCATAATAATTTCTACAATGAATTATTTTAAAACCCATACACAAAAATCTTATTATAATATCCAGTGAAGCTTTAGAATGATAAAGAAGTTAACTGCAAATTAAAGGAGATACAGTATAGAGTACAAATTAGTTACTACTTGTACTTAGAAAGGTGGCAGAGATGTTTTGGAACATTTCAACATTCATTACTTTTGTTGTAGATTGAGGATAAGAAGGGAGATAAATCCGCCCCATATTTGGATTTACCATCAACACGTGAAGATTTAGAAGAACAAGATATTGGAAAAGGCAACAAGGTGACATTGTTCTCAGGACCATACACACTCAGTCAAAAAGATAGTTTTACAATAAATACATTTGTTTGTTCAACTAAACTCACCCATAACGGTAAGTAATTCTATGAAAATACTAATACATGTATCCTGACACCAGTTTCAGCAAGAAATAGGTTTTTTCTTGTATTTCTCTACTGGTTGATTTGGTACCAGTATAATGGACTAGTGGTCTGTAATGTAGGCCTTTACTGGTTGGTTTTGGTACCAGTATAATGCGCTTAGTGATCTTTGATGATGTTTGTCTACAACTTTGCAGGCAAGTGTAATAGCACTGTAAAGGTTGCCATAAGTTTCAAACTTTGAGATTGCAAGTCATACAAGTACAAATATTTCTATTTTGTTGCAAAATCCACTATGTAAGCTCAGTTGATAGAGTTCTTAATTCTGAGTGGAAGGTCAGAATTTAAACCCTGGACGGGTTTGACTTCAACTTGAACAAATGTAGTGACTTTTCGTTAGGCAGGCATTTAGCATTTTTAAAGGAAAGTCATCGGCTTTTTGGAAGAGACCTTGAAAACCTATTTCCTGGTAGATATGATATGTTAAAAAAACACTGGCTTTAGGTAAAACAAATTACCACTTCACCAATGTATGGTATTCTGATATAAGTGAAATACGTGTATTCCAGACTGTAGCATAAAACCCTGTTCAATCAATCAGTCAGTTGAATGTAACTATTTTGTACAATTTATAACTTTTTCTTTCAGTTGACTTGTTGGGTTTGTTAAGATGGCAAGAAATACTAAATGATTCAACACAGTTACAACAACATCTAGATAAACTCATGCATGTTGACGGAGAAGAAATTGTTAAGGTATGGTGTGTTTTGTCAATAACCATCTTTTGAAATTTACCATGACATTTGAGTCAGTTTATATTACACATCTACTGTTTCTGTTTACATAGTGTCCATTTAATTAAATAAGTAAATTAAAAGTCACAAGCTGTTTAGGTTTGAATCCGACCTGGCAGATCCTAGATATCTTGGTTAGTTTGTTGAGGTTTGACCTATTTGTTCTGGTACTTTGTTTTTCCTTCACCATTCCAAATATTACTGCTTTGATTTAATTGAAAACAAGACTGATGTGAAACTCTGTTATTCCACTTCACAGCAGCACTCCCTTTCTATTTACCCTTGAAATCTGATGCCACTCTGATGAGTTGATCTATAATAGTTCACTACTGCTTGTTTGGTATTACAGTATTGTATAGATATAACACTATAAATTTAGATATAACTGGTGATAAAAATAAAATGATCTTTTACCAGACTCTGAAACATATGACAATAAACCTTTCCTATGATTAAGGTCCTATAGCTAAGTTGTCTCATACCCGCTTACATTTCACAGCTTCTTTCTTTGGCTTAGTTTAAATCCATCTGTGGGCAGATCCTTTTTTTTAAAGAAAATCAGTTAATTTCACTATGCCATTTTTATTTACTTTATATTATAAATATTTTTTGATAGTATATGTTGGCTATTTTTTCTTTTTTTCAGTTTTTACAAGACTTGTTAGATTCATTATTTAGTATACTTATGCAGAACACAATATCAGACATGCATGATAATCAGGTGTTTGAGGCACTGGTAATGTATTTATTATATTTTAAATCTAAATTTGTTTTATATAAGCTGGGATAGATTTGGTATAAATTAAGACATTGTTTTTCTCAAAAATTCATAGTTCAGTAGTGATTAAAGCAATATCATTGGTCGATTTAGACAATGATTTGGCTTTATGTCCTTTTAAATTCTTACAATTCATATACATGTATATAGCACTCCAGAAATGCCGGCAGTGTCAACCGGCGATTTTAGAAAATCAGTAAAACAAGATTTTTAAAGCCAACATTTGCGTCCTTGGTAACAACTCCCCCCCCCCCCCTCTCTCTCTCTCTCCTTCCCGACTGTTGCGTGATTTCGTCTGTGTTTGTAATGTCAGTTTCTTTAATTGTTTAATATTTGATAGTTTACAGTTATAGGAAGCCTTGAATAATATAATTATCTATAACCTAATGTATAATGAACATTTCAAGTCATTAACTGTATATAATAAAGATCAAAGACACCTTAATGGTGGTCTTACGTCATTTCCAGTTGATTTTCTTTCTCGTGGTATCTATCCTTCAATGATCAGAGCAACATCATATGATATAAAACTGTTTAGGTAGTTATAAATTATTGAGTAAAAAATTCGGTTATTTAGAAGAATTCAATAAATCTATCGCCTATCAGGACTGGTTTTTGTTTGAAAACAAAAGAAAAAAAATTAAAAAATAAATAAATAAGAATTTAAAAAAAAAAAAAAAAAACTGTACTAGCTACTTTTGTTAGTCATTTTCCGGCGAACCTCGTTACTTTCCGAGCATCGATGGCATGCAAATGAGAGGCTTTAGCTTAGCATAGGGTTAATTGTTATTCTTTTTCTAAATAAACATTAATAAAAAAATATTAAATTTAAAACCTGTTTTAACCCTCATTGGTCTCATCAGTCGGTGATAAGAAACAATACAAATGTATTGTCATGGTCATTCAAGCCATGTAACATGTGTCCTGGCTAACGATGCGTGTATATTGATCACATAATTACAGGTAATTAACGAATTAAGATAATTATCGATCTATCAGAGTATAAGCCCATACTTCTGATACGTGATTGATATTCATCTCAATTATTAAGGGTGCAGTAATAATTTATTTTTCGCCGGTTGGATGTTTTCACAACCGGCATTTTTGCTTGCAAACCGGCGTTTTTTGCCGAAAAAGTGCCGTTTCTAGAGGCCTGATATATATATATATATAAACTCATGGTTATGAAACAGCAAAGGTATAGCATTAACATTTTCGTCATCTTTTTTTTTTATTCACTCCATACTCACCTGTAATCAAGGTGGATATGACAGATCAGATATATAACTAGGAGTAATTCTTGTTTTATTATTACAGGTGTATATTATTGGTCTGATATCAGACAGGAAGTACCAACAGTTTCGACCAGTACTTGATGCTTATGTAAAAACATCATTCAGTTTTGCATTAGCTTATCAGTAAGTTCTAAAGTATAAATCTAGAAAATCAGGTTTTTACATGTATATATGTGTACATGGATGTTAAATTTTTACTTTGTTTTCTTTGGATAGTATTGGCAAATATTAAATCACATGAAAGTTTTGTTTATCAGTTAAACTTTAGTAAATATTGAAGTAGAAAAAACAGATAAAAAAAAAAAACTGTATCGTAAAACTTTTTTTCTCTTTTATTATACCCTCCCCACTGTGAATACAGAGCAAAGATATGTTATTACTCTCCTTCCCTGCATGCAGATATGCCCTGTGCATTGAACTCCTCAAAAAAGTAAACTGGGTTTTTTACAAACTTCTTTGTGATGTTGCAAAGTGCTTTAAAGTGCTGCATTAGGAATGACAGTGCCTCTGAATTCTTAGGTTTAAATGCCACTATGAGCAGAACTTAGTGTTTAACAGTTGGCTTGCAAAACCAGTTGTTTTCTCCTGGAATTCTGGTTTTCTCCACCATCCAAGAACTTACCACTTAGTTATGAGTGAAAGAAACTTGACTTGAGCCTAAAACACCATTACTAAACTCCACTTTTTATTACTTACAGATGGTTCCATGATATTTTACCATGATTTTTATTTGGAGAGTAATGTCCCTTTGAGACTTTAAAATTTCAACATTTTAAACAGGCAAGGTTTCTGTTATGGTCATCCAGTTACTTCTTCTGGAGAACACAAGTCAATCTGGTACCCAGTCTGAAAACAAAGAAGTCTTTAATCTTGAAAAATTTTACTGTTCCTTTGTTGATAGAAATCAAGTTTTAAAGTTATTATTTAACTTTACTTTTCAGAAAATTGATGGTGATTTTAAAAGATTATGTAGACAGGGCTGTAGAAGTGAATCAGAAAATTTTGAAAGGTTCCATGAAGTCATTAGAATATTTATTTAAATTTATTGTACAATCTAGAACTCATTTTGCTATGTGAGTATTATGTTAGATATTTATCTCTTATCTGGGGACTTCTTAGCTAAATGGTCTAAAGCAAATGATTGCAGACTACCTCAGTCCCTCTCACCTCTTAGGTTTGAATCCCAGTGGGGCAAAAAAGGTTTACAAGTTTCCTTGCTAAAAGTTTGTAGTTTTTATCTGGTTAAAAAATGGTTTTCCTTCAACATCCAAGAACTAATTTCCTTGATACAAATGAAACATAAAACACCATTACTCCACTTAACTCCACTCTGATCAAGTCAATTTATTCAGACAGTGTCTACTCTTTATAAGCAAATATATATATATATATATATACACACAGTCGACTCTCGTTAATTCGAAATCGGTTAAATCAAAATTTCGCTTAAATCGAAATGATGTAAACGGTCCCGTCAGATTGCTATGTATTTCTATGCAAATTTATATGTTTAGATTGAAATACCGAAATTCGAAATTTTGCTTAAATCGAAGTGAATTTTCAGGCCAGATAACAAAATATAATGAAAATTTCAACGTTTAAAACGAAATATACTTTCCTTGTTTATCGTATTTGGATTTGTTTAAACACCAAGTTGAAACTAAGAGGCAAAATAAAAAAAAACAATTACATGTACACAAAAGTATTTTATCTTAAAAATGTTGATTTATACCTGAAATAATTAATCCGTCTCTTGTTTAAGAAGTGTCGGTTTACTTTGAAGATTTATATCCGACTCAAAACACATGAAAAAGGAAGTCGGTATCCCATGCTATTTTCACGATTTTCTCTTCCGGTCAGGTCATGGTCTGTCAGTAAAAGGAAAAATTTCATTGGTGTAAAATTAAAAAGTGGGCGATCCATTCTTCCACAGTCATTGATCACAAGAATACCCAACGCTAATTGCCACGCTTAAACTTAATTAATCTGTCGAGCCAAATGGTATACAAGCTACTGTGACATGGCAAGCCATGATTTCAATAATCACAAAGTTCAGACGCTAAGGATTACAGATGAAGAAGTTATGATTATGAATAAATGAAACTTTAACAGAGCCTCGCCTGATGATAGTCAGTGTTTAACAAACTTCAATGGAACCTTGTAGCTTCCGCTGAAGTTTCTGATTTGCTTATTTTATTGTGCAAAAAATTATTTGAAATTTTTAATGTTTAATTTAATCTTAATCGTAAATTTTCAGTGTCAATTGTAAGCCTTACAATATGTAACAGCATATACGTGACGTCAATAGAGGAGCGCTTTACTTTTAGAGTTAACTCCCGTTTCTGATCGTCAGTGATCAAAACGGTTAATTCGAAATTCGGATTAATCGAAATTTTTCATCTGACCCCTTCAATTTTGAATTAACGAGAGTCAACTGTATATATATATATATATATATATATATATATATATATATATATATATATATATATATCAGGGCTCCGGAAAACTTTGACTGGGGTGTTGGACATTTTTTTCAAAGCAACTGTCCGCCGATGCTGTGTAAAGAATAAAAAAACCCAAAAAAAAAAAAAAAAAAAAAAAAAAAAGTTACACCGAAGTTATTGACGATGTTTTTTAAAAAAAGATTTTAATTTTTAATATCAAATAGATATTAAAAAGGATTTAACTACTACGTAGAGGTTATTTAGATACATGTGGTCAGGCTCATGTGTCCACATAGTGTCGATTTTTGTACTGTCGGCGTTGATGACACAAGGTTTGATGGCCACCTTTGTTAATTGACAATCGTGCATTTTCATTTTTCGGAAGTGACACGAACTTTACTGAACCTCATTTCGAGACCTCTTTAATTGTATTTAGACTTTTTAAAATTATTTATTTATAACTAAACAGTTTGCAAAGACCATACGGTGCACGTTGTAGTCTTATTTGACATCCGGCGTGGAACCTCTTTGATAGTAGTCCGACGACCATGACCTTCAAGAATCAACCCTCGTTATCAGCTGTTTATGGCTTCTTTCTGTCAAGCGATGTGATTACTTAATGAACAACTTAACAACAAAATTAATGAGGGTTCGGACGATGAAACAAAAGGAATGGATTGAGACCATGGATTCTAACTGATTAATAAACAAAAGCCTAATTATTATATCTCTAGTATTTATTGAAAACAGCTGACAGGTGATAGCAAACAATATTCGAGTAAAATAATGACCGACAAGCATATTTATTTATATGTCCGATTAACTGAATTCTATTATTAACTAAAAATGTCCAACAAGTGATTTTTCACATCGGACAAAAATATTTTTTGTCGGACATGTCCGGCAAATATGATCGTTTTCGGACCCCTTATATATATATATATATATATATATACTTATTGTCATAGTTTTTATACTGTTTAGGCTTGTCTGTATCAGTACCCATTATGCAACAATTCTGATTTCCTGATTGTTTTAGAACATTGTCTTTGAAAAAAATATTGTGTCAACTTATTAAAATTTCTGATCACACCAATTTTAAATTAGTATGCTTGTCAATACTAACATATTAAATGTGTTTGTAGCAGTCTGATTTGTTAGTATTTTTGTCATGGGTACACAGTAAAACTTTGATTTATTTTCACCATTTGTTCACTCAGATCAAGCATAATAATGGTGTTTGGTGATATGATACTAACAAAATAACCCTTGTATCTTCAAATTACTATATTGGTAAGCACAGTGGCAGTGCTACAGAGGGACATGATGAGGTTTAACTGTATAATATAATTTTGTCATTGTTAATACAAAATAGAATAGAACATATGTATATGATAATGAAGAAGTATGTTAATAGTTTATATTTGTATTAATGGCAAAATGATCGTAATTTTTTAACAGGTTGAATGAAGGTCGAGGTAAACAACAGTTTCAACAAACATTAAAACAGCTGATACAAGCAATAAGTGGCATGATGTTATATACCAGTGACAACATGTTATTAGCTCAGGTAAGATGACATGCTGGGAGTTTTGTTTTATAGCATACTGTATAAGTATTTATAATTTCTGACAATATTAATATACTTCAACATTAATTTTAGCTCACTTGTCTAAGGGGAAAACAATGACAGCGCCAATATTAATACATGCTAAATGTTTGAGATTCTCGGAAGTGCCAAATATAATACACGCCAATATAAATACTTATACAATATTTTATTTTAAATACTCATACAAGATTTGTTTGCTTTTTGTTGAATTCTGTTTTTCATCAGCAACTTTTCACCTATTATTGTCAAGGAATTTTTTCTTTTTAATTTTCATGATAACATTAACACAAATTTTTGTTGCAAGTATTAGCCAATGTTGCAGATAAACATTGCAGATCACTCAGTCTATTATACTGGTACCAATCCAACCTGAAAAGAAAATTATTACTCAGTTATGATAGACCAGGGTCAGTATCAACAGAAATAGGAGATCCAGTTATTGTTGAACATAAATGCAAATCACAGAAAATATACACAGAAATTAACCCCGGCCGGGTCTGACCCAAGACTTGAAAGTGGGTAGTGACTGTTCAAGCACTCGGCATTATGAAATGAAAGTCACAGTTCTTTCGGATGGGACTTAAAATAAACGAGGTCCCGTGTCATGGCAGGCATGGCACGATAAAGAACCCTGCTGTATAATGCCATCAGCGCAATGCACAGGCAAAATTTCTGCACTTTTGCCTATAGCTGGCGGCGTCTTGATATAAGTGAAATATTCTTGACTGGGACGTTAAACACCATTACTCAACTCAACTCAGAAAATATATACTGACTGGGATCCTAATTCACTGAATTGGTTCTACAGATACATGTATTTTGGCTAAGAATTTTAAATTTTATTAGTAAATTTCATAATTAGCTGATAAAAGTTTATTTTTATTAAGTGTATTTATCCTTTTTACAGGGTTCTGCTCTTAAATACATCAGTACAATAATATCAGATGTTTTAACTGTTTTTGATGCAGTAGAATTGAGGTAAGATTCAATTAATCAATTTTAAAATAGTGTTTTACATCAAAGGCAGGATAATTTTACTTCTCATACTGAGTTGGAATGTTATCATTCTTAAGCAATTTTGTATAGTTACCTCTGATAAGTTATTGTTAAATTTTTGACTGGGTTGCAGGACGTTCAAATCCAGGTAATAGAATGAGGAATATTGGTGGAAACGAGAGCAGTCTGGTAAGAGGGCAGTCTGGTGGGTAGATGGAAAAATTTTGATCCCTACTTTGTGAAATCAACTCTGACGGTTTTTGTGTAAGACTTTTAAAACTTAATGTTTTTTTTTTTCTTGACTTTGGAACTTTGACCTGTTTTATCCTTGCTATTAGCTGTTGGCAATGGTTCTTCAGAAGGAGGGATGGAAAACCATGTGTGTATTAACTGTATGAAAGATTGTACATTCTGTTATAATGAGGATAAAGACAGATTTGATAAAACAAAATGGATTTATTGTTATAGCTATTTGTTAATTTATAATTACAGTGAATTAATGAAAGAATTTATAAACAATGTGCCAAAGGAAAGACTTACAAAACAGAAATTAAAATGTATAGATGAATTAGTTCATAGTGAGCTCTTCACTAATCCAGGTAACTTTATACATTTTACATGAATTAATTCAGCACATTATTTGCTATTGGCTATTTAAAGCAGTGCATTAAATGTTCATTGTAATTGAATTAAATCTACCCAGTTGGTCACTTTGACCCATATATTCCTGATTTTACATTATGCAAATTTCATCAGGTTATTTTATGTCAAGAAAATAGTAGGTGCAAGGTGTAAAAATGAGAAAGAAATACATGTATTATAATTGAAGTAAAAATACAAAAAGAAGTAAAAATACGAAAAAATTCTCTCTCTCTCTCTCTCTCTCTCTCTCTCTCTCTCTCTCTCTCTCTCTCTCTCTCTCATTTTTATTACTTTCATAAATTGTTATATTTATATTAACAGACTGTAGACAGATACTTTTACCAATGATCTTAGAACAAACAAAAACTTTAATGGATGAAAAGAAAGAAGAAGCAGATAAAAGGGATGAATTAGAAGATTGTATCAATGTTCTTAGTGATATAATGGATGTCACATTCTTAAAGGATAATGTGAGTTAATAATTTTGAGTTAAACATCAGTCCTGATTCCATTGTTAAAGTGAGGATTACAAACATTTTGGAATGAGACAATCAAGTGCCTAAATATTACATACAAATTAGCAATAATTAATCATTCTCCATTGAATATTTAATAAAAAATCTTCTATACTATTTACAACACAAGTTTTTCAATTTGTAACTAAGCACAACTTAACAGTTGTAACTCACTTATTCAGTTAATAAGTTTGTCATGCAAAGGTGTGGCATTCTTTGATACACCATTTCAAAACATTTCAATTGTTATATTTTTATGAAAAAAAAACATTAAAATTTTCATTTTGCAAATTTGTTTAATTGTAAAATCTGAATTTTTTTAAATATTTTAGGGTCCCCATGAAGGGGATATAACGCTTATTATGAAGTACAGCTTTAGGACTGTCATACAGTCTGCCATACAGATGGACAAAACATCAAAAATAGCTGTGAGTATACCAGATTGTGGGTTCAAACACCAATTGGACTAGAAAATTTTTCTTAAGTTATTTTATCTGGCTCTTACCCATGCTTTAACTATAAAATGCTATAGATGATGGGAGTCAAAATGAGGCCTTATGTCACTGTATATCTTTAAAGCATCTCTGTAAATCATTGAAGAATACATTTAAACCTCCTGAATTCCCGACACTATAAACACGCTTAAAAAACATAAATATTTTTGTTTTTTAGTCCATTTTTGTTATAATTGCACATGTTATGTATGAGTTTGCTACTGTGATTACTCTTTTTATTTTATTTTGTTATCAGGGTAACTGTGTGTCTGTGTTGATGTCCATTCTTAGACAGATGACAGAAACACACTACAGGCAGTACATAGAGGAGTTCCCATACTCAATTGATTTGAGAGATTTCTTGATGGAGATTTTAATGTTATTCCAAGTGTTAGTTAGTAACCCTGTCTACCCCAGTGACTGGATGGATATGATCATGTTACAAAACAGGTAAAGATTTCCAGGGATCAAGTAGCATTCATGTCTTTTTTGTTACTATAGTAACCATATATGTATATATTGTATCTCAATGTCTTTAGACTGGATGCATTTGATCCAGTTACAAAATGGAATAAGATAAAAAAGTTTCTGACAGTTTACAACTACATATATAATCCAAACAGTTCCAGGTTTTATTATGTTCATTTATTTTGTTACTATAAATCTTCAATGTCTGATAGAAAATCTTCATGATTAATTAGTTGTCTTAGTACTGGTTGTATTTAGACAAGTTCAATAAACAATCAAAAATAAAATGTCCTTGAAAAGTCTAATCATCCTACAACTTTATAAATAATATTTGAGTACTTATTTCCTGTGGCAACCTTATTATTTGGTGTGAAATTTGTCCCATTTTTATGATCCCTGTACAAAATGCAAGAAAAGTAGCAAGGATAAATGGTAGATAAACAATGTTAAACACCTAAGTCAAGATTTTTATTCAATGTAGTTAGTTCCAGGATGGAAAATACCACTAATGTAGCTGTTTTGGTAGAGTACTTGCTTTTTAAGTGGTGGGTCAGGGTTCAAACCCCAATAACTTGCTAACGTGCGTTATTCTGTTTGCTTGCAAAGTTGTTGCCTTCATACTGACAATGAACACCATTTTAAAACAGTTCAGTTGTTAATTAAACACCTAAGTCATGATTTTTATTCAAGGTAGTTAGTTCCAGGATAGAAAATACTATTAATGTAGCTCTTTTGGTAGAGTACTTACTTTTTAAGTGGTTGGTCGGGGTTCAAACCCTGACCATGTCTGAACAAGACTTGAAAATTAGTAGTGACTGTTCTTTCGTCAGGCACTCAGCATTTAGATATGAAAGTCAAGGGGTCCTTCGGATGAGACCTTAAAAACCAATGCCCTGTGTCAGGCAAAGGTAAAAATTTCTGCCACTTCACCTATAGCTGGAGACATCTCAATATAAGTGAAATATTCTCTGGGACATAAAACCCCATTAAATCAACCAATCTAGGATGGGAAAGAGAACTAGAGAAAACCACTTACCTTCAGGAAGGGAGCTGACAAAGTTCTTGCACTAGGGTCTACTCAAGTTGGATTCCTGTTCTCTAGAATTAGACCACTTGGCAACTGAGGTCCATTACTGTAAATTGGAACATCATCTGTAGTCTAAAAGGTTGTGGTTAAAATATATTGAAAGACTGGATATTAAATGCCTGATTTATGATCTATGATCTGCTGTTTTAAAATTTTAAATGTTTATTATTCATTATTTTTCAGTATAATTTTGCGTGCCTTAAGATGTTTTGCTCAAACAGTACATGACAACTTCTCAGAACCATTTGAAGAACAGGTACGTGTATATAGATCACAGGCAAAAGTGAAAGTAAAACTTATTATGTGCGCTAATGCAAGTGACATAATTATATAAAACAAAAAAAGTCTACGTTGTGTTGGGGATTGTATTTAAAATTGAAATTTGAGTAATCAAAATTGTTTTCTGTATAATTTATTTACAATGTATTTGAAAACTGGCTCAGACTAATATAATTTTCTAGTTATCCTTGGTACTAGAGATATTGAAGTTTCACTATACAAATGTATTATCATAATATTTAAATAACTGACACAATTAATGAAAAGTCGGCTGTCAAAATTTTACTATATAGAACATTTAAAACTGATAAATTTGTCTTTTTTTCTGCTTGAGAATTGCATCATTTCACATGCAAATGGTATAAGGAATAAATATAATCAGGTTGTGTTTACCTTAAAACATACAAGGAACCATGTATTAGTGTTTGTTTAAATCTCTTAATTAAAGAGCTTTATGGTTTAATGATATGTCACCTGTTGAATGTCAAGGACATGAAGAATATCTGGCATTTAGGGGTTTTATGGATAAGGGGAATTACAATGTAATTCTGTTGAAAAAAAAATCTATAAGATGTATTGATTATTATACTTTCTTTTTCTTCTTATTTTAGAATGCAAAAAAAAAAAAAAAAAAAAAAAAAAAAAAAAAAAAAAAAAAAAAAAAAAAAAAAAAGTATAAGTTATAAGGTTATTTTTGTTTCCTCAATCTTAGTGCATTTAGATACACCCATTTTCCATGTGATTTATCTTGTGATATACCATTTGATGTATCATTTGTTGTATCAAGTGATAGTTACCAACATTTGTGTGGTTCTATTGTTTTTGCTAGTTGTGGAACCCTTAACTTTCTTATGCATTTTTTGGGGAAGGGGGCATCAAATTTTGCTTTACAGTATGTAGTGGAAATACCCTTCAGGAATATCACCATACATAGGTTATCTTCAAAACTTAACCATGCCTTCTGGTTTTCTCAATTTTGTTTATTAGTAACAATCACAGAAATTTTATACATATGCAGTATTTTACATGTAGCGGGGCTGAGCTAGTCTTTGTGTTGTTTATAGCAATATATTAGAGTGTTTAACTGCCAGAGTATCTGGTATGGATCTTTTAGCCTTGTGGTAGAGCACTTGCTTATCACACAGAAGGGCTGGGTTCAATCCTCAGCCGGGGCACTCTGTGAAGATGTTCCCCCCCTCCCCCCCAGGTGTTTCTTCCCTTATGATACATACACTTACCTCCCTTTAAATATATTTTCAATAAGTTTTGTTTTTTCATTCCATGTATATTTTAAAAAGTGACAGGTTATAATTTTCTGTTTACAGTTATGGAGTTGTTTCTTCCATTGCTCAATATCCTTCCTAACACAGAGAGCACTACAGTTAGAAAGTTTTTCACAGTCCAAAAGAAATAAAGTCATAAATAGGTGAGTGTTTGGAAATTAAATTTTATGTACTTTTAGCTAAAATTATGAAGGCCAACAGAGATTCTATTATACAAACTATGTCAGAATTTACATTCATAAGTAATAAGTGAATTTGGAACTTTGAACGTCGATCCAATATATGTTATCTTCAGACACAACAGTACAAATTACATATCCAAAGTGTTTTACTGGTGTCACATTATAATGAAAAATGTCATGACATATCTTAATGAATTCTAAAAAAAAAACCAGACATTTTTGTTCCAACAAAAATCTATAATGTCATCAGATGCAAATGAAATACCCATTTTAATAGATATGATATAAAATAAAAAGAAACATGCAGAGGGAATACATCATGTTTCTTGCACATAATACACTTTCTTATGAATTTACAGAATTAATTGTTTTCATTATTAAATATTTTCAGCTTACCTGACAGATGCAAAGCAAGCAATCTATGAATTATGAGCCTCTTGTTTCACTTTCTTATTGCATTAACCTTTTAAAATATTCTTATGAGTTGCAATTTTTCTTGCAGATACAAAGACATGAGAAGGGAAACTGGTTTTGAAATTAGACAAATGTGGTTTCAGTTAGGTAATAATACCTATTTTTTATTTTCCCAGTTATATGACACAATACCTTGCTGTCAAGGTATCATCTGTGATATCGAAGGTGTATAAGTCTTATTCTTGTTGGCTATTGCTGAGTGCAACTTATTCAACAGTTTATGGTATATTTAAGCCCTAAAGGGATTTTGGTAAAAATTTAATGTTAAATTGAAAAAATTAAATATTTTTTATGTAAAATTGAAAACAATAAAATAAGAAAATGTTTATAAATACACAGATTCTATGTTTCCATTTTTGAAAAAAGACCTGTTTTCACAAATTTTGAAAATTTGGCTACTAATAGTTTCATTGTAGAAACCTAGAGTTTTGACTAATTGCTCAAAGGCACTTACATAAATCTTTATCAATTTCAATATAATTTTAGTACTTTAGAATACAGTAGCTGGAGGGAATTTTACTCTTTTTCAAATGTCATTTTATTGACAAGTTGATGTTGTAAAACAGGATTTTCTATTAAAATGTATTGATATTATAATTTATTTATGGTAACTGATTGTTATTGGTTGTTTTTACAGGTATTCACAAAATCTACTTCATACCTGCATTGGTAGGACCAATATTAGAAATGACATTGATCCCAGAGACAGGTAAATGTAAAGATGTTTTGTTTGATACTATGAACATGGTCAATACAATTACCAATATATATATATATATATATATATATATATATATATATATATATATATATATATATATATATATATATATATATATATATTATAATTAAAATTTCAGTAGAACTGTGATCCTTTTTCCAATTTTTTTAATCGAGATTGGAATTTTTTAAAAAAAAAAGGTATGACTATAAATTAAGGAAAATTAAAAAAAAAAAATTTACTATTAGATTTCCAAATGCTTTATGATGATAAATAGAGTTGAATTATGGTCGTGTTTCTATGCCACAGTCAAGAATTATTCACTTGTATTGAGGCATTAATTCCTGGATGGTGGAAGAAACCAGAGAGCCCAGATGAAACCACTTTCGGCAAGCGATCCAACAAACATTCTCACACTAGAATCTGCCTAAATGGTATTCAAACCTAGGCAGTGAGAGGACTGTGATCCATAAGCCAATGTTTTAGACCACTTGGCCACTGAGATCACCTAATGATAATGAGAGTGATGTAGAAGCTATAAAAGGACATTATAACATTGTTACCTTGTACACCAGTAATTTTCTAAAATCGTGAACTAGTTATCCAAAAAGAAATTTTTCAATTTCATTTGTAGGTCATAGTGAAAAATTTTGAGACAAAGTAATTAAAGTCATTCGCTGATGCAAGTTTGATTCTGTTGAAAACTTGTGTGAAAAAGGGCTATTATTTGCAGTTGGGTTAGACTACATATAAGGATTAATTTACATGTACATACACATGATAACTCTTGTCAGTCTGTCTGTCTGTCCATTTTCCATGTAAAAACATCCATCTTTCCATGTAAAGTTAGCTACTAAAATTGTTTTTTCTTTGATAATTCTGAAATTAAATTTATACTTGTCTGTATTTCAACATCAGCATTTTAAAACTTCCTTCATTTAGGCTATAATAACCCAATGTTATCAGTCCATAAGAATATCTTTTCTCGCCTTTTTAGAGTTACGGAAAGCAACAATTCCGATATTTTTTGACATGATGCAGTGTGAGTTTACACAAGTTGATCCAGTTACTAGAAAAATTAGAGCAAATTTTCAACAGGTGAGTCATATGCATTACTATTAGATTTCCAATATGCATTACAAAGCTAATAATCTTTTATTTATCAGAAATTTAAATAAATTATTTTTCAAAATTTATTATGATTATATAGTAGTTAAAAGAAATTTTCCTAAGAAGATTATTTAATAATCAAAATAGTTTTGTCCCTTGTGTCTTCTCTCAGAACTAAAAAAAAAACAAAAACAAAAACAAACAAACAATTTAAACTTTGTTGATTTTTAACAAAACTGGTTACTGTATAAATTAAGTGTAAAACTTTGTATTTTGAACTAAATTTTATTCATATTTTGTTTATGTAATTATAGGTAGAAAATGAACTAATAATTCAGTTGGATGCTTTAGTAGAAGGAGGGTGTGGTGATGAAGAGTATAAACAATTAATGTATGACATGTAAGTATTATACTACTGGCCCTTACAATTAATGTATGACATGTAAGTATTATACTACTGGCCTTTACAATTAATGCATGACATGTAAGTATTATACTACTAGCCTTTACAATTAATGTATGACGTAAGTATTATTCTACTGACCCTTACAATTAATGTATGACATGTAAGTATTATACTACTGGCCCTTACAATTAATGTATGACATGTAAGTATTATACTACTGGCCTTTACAATTAATGTATGACATGTTAACATTATCCTACTTGCCCTTACAAGTAATGTATGACATGTAAATATTATACTGTTGGTCCTTACAATTAATGTATGACGTAGTATTATCCCACTGGCCTTTACAATAAATGTATGACATATAAGTATTATCCTACTGGCCCAAACAATTAACGTATGACATTTAAGTATTATCCTACTGGCCCTTAGAATTAATGTATGACATTTAAGTATTATCCTATTGGCCCTTACAATTATTGTATGACATGTTGTATTTTTCCACTGGCCCTTACAATTAATGTATGACATGTTGTATTATCCAGCTGGCCCTTACAATTAACGTATGACATGTAGTATTATCCTACTGGCCCTTACAATTATTGTATGACGTAGTATTATCCCACTGGCCTCTACAATAATGTATGACATGTTGTATTATCCTGCTGGCCCTTACATTTAATGTATGACATATAAGTATTATTCTACTGGTCCTTACAATTCATGTATGACATATAAGTATAATCCTACTGCCCTTACAATTCATGTATGACATGTAGTATTATACTACTGGCTGTTACAATTCATGTATGACATAAAAGTATTATCCTACTGGCCCAAACAATTAACGTATGACATTTAAGTATTATCCTACTGGCCCTTAGAATTAATGTATGACATTTAAGTATTATCCTATTGGCCCTAACAATTAATGTATGACATGTAGTATTATTCCACTGGCCCTTACAATTAATGTATGACATGTTGTATTATCCTGCTGGCCCTTACAATTAATGTATGACATGTAAGTATAATCCTACTGGCCCTTACAATTAATGTATGACATGTAAGTGTTATACTGTTGGTCCTTACAATTAATGTATCACATGTAAGTATAATCCTACTGGCCCTTACAAATAACATATGGCATATAAGTATTATCTTATTGGCCCTTACAATTATTGTATGACATGTAGTATTATTCCACTGGCCCTTACAATTAATGTATGACATGTTGTATTATCCTGCTGGCCCTCACAATTAATGTATGACATGTTGTATTATCTTGCTGGCCCTTACAATTCATGTATGACATGTAAGTGTTATACTGTTGCTCCTTACAACTAATGTATCACATATAAGTATAATCCTACTGGCCCTTACAATTCATGTATGACATGTAGTATTATACTACTGGCCTTTACAATTCATGTATGACATTTAAGTATCATCCTACTGGCCCTTAGAATTAATGTATGACATTTAAGTATTATCCTTTTGGCCCTTACAATTATTGTATGACATGTAGTATTATTCCACTGGCCCTTACAATTAATGTATGACATGTTGTTTTATCCTGCTAGCCCTTACAATTAATGTATGACATGTAAGTATAATCCTACTGGCCCTTACAGTTAATGTATGACATGTAAGTGTTATATTGTTGGTCCTTACAATTAATGTATGACATGTAAGTGTTATACTGTTGGTCCTTACAATTAATGTATAACATGTAAGTGTTATACTGTTGGGTCTACAATTCATGTATGACATATAAGTATAATCCTACCGACCCTTACAATTCATGTATGACATGTAGTATTATACTACTGGCCTTTACAATTAATGTATGACATATAAGTATTATCCTACTGGCCCAAACAATTAACGTATGACATTAAAGTATTATCCTACTGGCCCTTAGAATTAATGTAAGACATTTAAGTATTATCCAATTGGCCCTTACAATTATTGTATGACATGTTGTATTATTCCACTGACCCTTACAATTAATGTATGACATGTTGTATTATCCTGCTGGCCCTTACAATTAATGTATGACATGTAAGTATAATCCTACTGGCCCTTACAATTAATGTATGACATTTAAGTGTTATACTGTTGGTCCTTACAATTAATGTATGACATGTAAGTGTTATACTGTTGGTCCTTACAATTAATGTATGACATTTAAGTATTATTCTTCTTGTACTTACAATTCATGTATGACATTTAAGTATTATCTTATTGGCCCTTACAATTATTGTATGACATGTAGTATTATTCCACTGGCCCTTACAATTAATGTATGACATGTTGTATTATCCTGCTGGCCCTTACAATTAATGTATGACATGTAAGTATAATCCTACTGGCCCTTACAATTAATGTATGACATTTAAGTGTTATACTGTTGGTCCTTACAATTAATGTATGACATGTAAGTGTTATACTGTTGGTCCTTACAATTAATGTATGACATTTAAGTATTATTCTTCTTGTACTTACAATTCATGTATGACATTTAAGTATTATCTTATTGGCCCTTACAATTATTGTATGACATGTAGTATTATTCCACTGGCCCTTACAATTAATGTATGACATGTTGTATTATCCTGCTTGCCCTTACAATTAATGTATGACATGTAAGTATATTCCTACTGGCCCTTACAATTAATGTATGACATTTAAGTATTATTCTTCTTGTACTTACAATTAACGTATGTCATTTAAGTTTTATCTTATTGACCCTTAAAGTTATTGTATGACATGTAAGTATTATCCCATTGGCCCTTACAATTAATGTATGACATGTTGTATTATCCTGCTGGCCCTTACAATTAATGTATGACATGTAAGTGTTATATTGTTGGTCCTTACAATTAATGTATGACATGTAAGTGTTATACTGTTGGTCCTTACAATTAATGTATAACATGTAAGTGTTATACTGTTGGGTCTACAATTCATGTATGACATATAAGTATAATCCTACCGACCCTTACAATTCATGTATGACATGTAGTATTATACTACTGGCCTTTACAATTAATGTATGACATATAAGTATTATCCTACTGGCCCAAACAATTAACGTATGACATTAAAGTATTATCCTACTGGCCCTTAGAATTAATGTAAGACATTTAAGTATTATCCAATTGGCCCTTACAATTATTGTATGACATGTTGTATTATTCCACTGACCCTTACAATTAATGTATGACATGTTGTATTATCCTGCTGGCCCTTACAATTAATGTATGACATGTAAGTATAATCCTACTGGCCCTTACAATTAATGTATGACATTTAAGTGTTATACTGTTGGTCCTTACAATTAATGTATGACATGTAAGTGTTATACTGTTGGTCCTTACAATTAATGTATGACATTTAAGTATTATTCTTCTTGTACTTACAATTCATGTATGACATTTAAGTATTATCTTATTGGCCCTTACAATTATTGTATGACATGTAGTATTATTCCACTGGCCCTTACAATTAATGTATGACATGTTGTATTATCCTGCTGGCCCTTACAATTAATGTATGACATGTAAGTATAATCCTACTGGCCCTTACAATTAATGTATGACATTTAAGTGTTATACTGTTGGTCCTTACAATTAATGTATGACATGTAAGTGTTATACTGTTGGTCCTTACAATTAATGTATGACATTTAAGTATTATTCTTCTTGTACTTACAATTCATGTATGACATTTAAGTATTATCTTATTGGCCCTTACAATTATTGTATGACATGTAGTATTATTCCACTGGCCCTTACAATTAATGTATGACATGTTGTATTATCCTGCTTGCCCTTACAATTAATGTATGACATGTAAGTATATTCCTACTGGCCCTTACAATTAATGTATGACATTTAAGTATTATTCTTCTTGTACTTACAATTAACGTATGTCATTTAAGTTTTATCTTATTGGCCCTTAAAGTTATTGTATGACATGTAAGTATTATCCCATTGGCCCTTACAATTAATGTATGACATGTTGTATTATCCTGCTGGCCCTTACAATTAATGTATGACATGTAAGTGTTATATTGTTGGTCCTTACAATTAATGTATCACATGTAAGTATAATCCTACTGGCCCTTACAATTAATGTATGACATATAAGTATAATCCTACTGGCCCTTACAATTCATGTATGACATGTAAGTGTTATATTGTTGGTCCTTACAATTAATGTATCACATGTAAGTATAATCCTACTGGCCCTTACAATTAATGTATGACATATAAGTATTATCCTGCTGGCCCTTACAATTCATGTATGACATGTAAGTGTTATATTGTTGGTCCTTACAATTAATGTATCACATGTAAGTATAATCCTACTGGCCCTTACAATTCATGTATGACATGTTGTATTATCCTACTGGCCCTTACAATTAATGTATGACATGTAAGTATAATCCTACTGGCCCTTACAATTAATGTATGACATGTTGTATTATCCTGCTGGCCCTTACAATTCATGTATGACATGTAAGTGTTATATTGTTGGTCCTTACAATTAATGTATCACATGTAAGTATAATCCTACTGGCCCTTACAATTAATGTATGACATGTTGTATTATCCTGCTGGCCCTTACAATTCATGTATGACATGTAAGTGTTATATTGTTGGTCCTTACAATTAATGTATGACATATAAGTATTATCCTACTGGCCCTTCCATCAATGGAAGACATATAATTATTATTCTACCGGCCCTTACAATTTATGTGTGGCATATAAGTAATTGTCCTAATGGCCCTTAACAGTTAATGTATGACATGTAATTATTATTGGTTTAAACTTTACAGTATTATACTTTGGACCCACTTCACACCATCAGTCCTCTGGGCCCACTTCATATGATTAGTTCTTATACTTTTGACCCTATTGACACCATGTTCTTATACTTTTGACCCACTTTACACCATTAATTCTTATACTTTGGACCCATTTTCCACCATCAGTCCTTATACTTTGGGTCCACTTCACACCATTAGTTCTTATACTTTGGACCAAATTCACACCATTAGTTCTTATGCTTTGGATCCAATTCACACCATCAGTCCTTATACTTTGGGCCCACTTCACACCATCAGATTTTCTTATACTTTGGGCCCACTTCACACCATTTGCCCTTTTACTTTAAACCTACCTCACACTATCAGATTTTCTTATACAAATCAGTTCTTATGTGTAACATATTTATTTATTTATTTAATTATTTATTCATTTATTTATTTATTTATTTTCACAGTTTATATCAGTTGTGTTGTGGTCACAGTACAATAAAGGAACAAGGAATAGTATTTGTAGAAATAATAAAGACACTTCTACAGAGATTGTTAGAATACAGAAATATTATACAGAATGAAATCAAGGAACACAGAATGAGTTGTATAGTTAACTTATTGGTAAGTTTAATACAGAATGAGTTGTATAGTTAACTTATTGGTAAGTTCAATAGAGAATGAGTTGTATAGTGAATTTGTTTGTAAGTTTAATAGAGAATGAGTTGTATAGTTAATTTGTTTGTATGTTTAATAGAAAATGAGCTGTAAAGTTTATTAGTAAGTTAAAAACAGAATGAGTTTAATAAAGAATGAGTATATAATCATATATGAGAATATAGTTATCTGATTTTTAAGTTTAATATAGTATGAGTTGTATGGTTGAACATAGAAATGAATTTTTGTTTTAGAGTATGAGTTGTTGGTTTAATAGAGAAGGAGTTGATTAGTTAACTTACTGATTTTTTATAAAAATATTTAGCAATTTTCTAATAAATGAAAAGCTTCATTGAAATTTTATTACTATCTCCACCTTCAAGCTCTGTTTTTTCCCATTGTTACCATTCACCTTTTATATATTTTAGAATTATTACCATGATATTGGTCGTCAGGAGATGTATATCAGATATTTATATAAGCTTTGTGAGTTACACTTAGAATGTGATAATTATACAGAGGCAGCCAATACACTATTGTTACATGTCAACCTGTTACAGGTAAGCATTTAGGTCTTGTTAAAAATCTTGGATTTTGACAATTATTCATAAAAGGATTACCTTTTTGTAAAGTTGGTTTACCTTGACATTTATTTTTATAACTAATACTCTTGAATACATGTAAAATTTCGTTACTTCAGTGGTCATGTGACAACCATCTGTTGTTGTTTACAGATTGGTTGATATACTGACATACACACCCATTGAGATCTAAAAGAGCCATTATAATGAGTTTTTTCTTGTTCTTGCAGTGGTCAGATGACAACCTTCCATTAATGTTACAGAGTAACTGGTACCCTGACTCTCACACTCATCGTGAGCTCAAAGAGCAGTTATATTATAACATTATACAATATTATGACAAAGGAAAGGTGGGTTTTATTAATTATTAATCTCATCTCTCTCTCTCTCTCTCTCTCTCTCTCTCTCTCTCTCTCTCTCTCTCTCTCTCTCTCTCTCTCTGCACTATTTTGAATTAAAAAAAAACAACATTTCTTTATGTTTTTTAATAAGTCCTGTAATATTACTTACCAAATGCTCTATAATGTTTATATTGCCTAAAATTGAACTAATGATTGCATTGAAGTGAAGTTTTATAACCTACCAATATCCTGCTTTAAAATGTAAATTTTATGTTTATTTTGTTATAGATGTGGGAGAAAGGTATACAGTTATGTAAAGAATTGGTCAATTTATATGAAACTGAGCTGTTTGACTATGAAAGACTCAGTTTTGTTCTGGTAAGAAAAAACAGAATTATCAAGTTATCTATTTTAAAGTTTTACTACAAAGTTTAACCCTTTCTATAAAGGTCATCCTTTACAAGTAAATAACATGTATAAAAGTCAACTTTAATAGCAGCTGGCCATTACATGTATATTAAAAAAAAATGTTAAAAATGTTGATCTGAATTGCTGCATTTTTTCTGGATTTTAGAACTGGGACTATAAGCTTTTGAAATAAGGAAAATTTGTGGCTTTTTGTGACATTTTGAAAAAACCATCAAATCTGAAGTAGAAATGTTAATATTATAATGTTATATATAACTTATTATAATTGGAGAAAAATTGCCGATGTATTCGAGAATAATTTTATTTGGACGCTAGAAATGGAGTCCCTTTTCAACCCAAATTTAAGCAGATCAACTGCCCTGACCTGTCTATAGGCCATGGTTTAGAGTATGATAAAGCGACTGTATAGGTAGGTGGTCTTAATCTCTCATATACCAGTTCACATAAGAGGTACAAATTTTGGCAGTTTAATTTATATATATTTCCTATAATTGATTATTTACATATTTTGTTTTGTTAAATTTTTTCAGAAAAGACAAGCTGATTTGTATAGTTGTATAATCAAAGAATTACGACCTGATCCAGAATATTTTAGGGTTGGCTACTATGGTAGAGGTTTTCCAGAATTTTTACAGGTATATATACTGGTAGCTGTCTCTAGTTCTATGTAAGAATGGATAATCATTCTCTATGTGAACCTTTTATTGCTTCATGGTTTATGAACCTATTGTTGCCATGTTTTATGTGATTTGTTTCTTTTGTTTCCTATCATGGTTTATACAGTTATAAAGAAAAAATGATAAAAAATAAAGTAAAAACAAAAAAAAACAAAAACAAACGAAAACAAAACAAAAAACAAAAAACAAAAATTCAATCCTTAAATAAATCAAATTTTATAAGTAAAATTTTTACCAAAAATTTAGTTTGCATTGGTTTTATCTTTGTGCCTAACAGAAAAATTGGATTTTTTATTTTTTAAAAAATTGACTATTTTTTTCTATACAGAAATATAGACATAAATCTTTTTAGTTGATTCATAATCTTAGGGTAAAATTCGAATAATTTAAGAAAAAAAAAAAGAAGAAACCTGACTCATTAATTTATTAATGTTGTTATTTTTCAGAACATTGTGTTTATTTATCGGGGTAAAGAGTATGAGAGATTATCTGACTTCAATGCCAGGATGCAGACTTTGTTCCCCAATGCTGAGGTACTGTAGTAATAGACATATAAAATACTGGTAAACGTCAAAATTCTTCCGAGGAATCTCATGGCCTAATGCACTGTCTTTGAGGTCAAAGTTCAAATCAAACTCTAGTAAATCTCCAATCATCCCTGAACTGGCCATCTGAATATAAGAATAATGACTGCATTGTATTCCACTCTTCTCAAAATTATCTCAGAAATTTCAGTAGATATATTGATGATGCATATAGTTATTAGAGAGTTTGGGATAGGCTAATTATAATTTAGACAATTCTGATCAGCAGGCATAAGTTTTTTTTTCCCTTAAAAAATGTCTACATCTATGAAAATGTTTAGTTAATTTTGATCCATCTTTTTAGGTCTCAGATACAACATTAATATTAACTTTATTATTATTATTATTATTATTATTATTATTATTATTATTATCTTTTTATTTCTTACAGCTACTGAAGACATTATCACCACCATCTGATGAAATAAAGGAGTCGGACAAACAATGTATCCTTGCAAAAAAAATCTTTTTTGTCTGAGTTGTTTAATTTGAATCCTAAGTATTTGTAATATTTCATTTATAATAATTTATTTTCATGATAAGGTGCTTAATTATCTGAAGTAACAAACCAATTTCTGATTTATTCAACTGATTGGAATGCTTTTGGTGACATTACAGCATTTTTTTCGGTTTTCACATCCTTATCATCCCTTATTATCACCATTGAAATGACATATTCTTATGTTAGTATGTTAATTTTTTTCACACCCAGGGACTTTGTTGACCCAGTAGTCTGATGGTTCAACTTAGGGCTATAGTCAATGTCTTGGTTAAACTCCTATTCACTTCCCTTGACAAAGAATGGTGGTTGTCTCCAAACACTGGATTCCTCCACTTTACCAGGCCACTGCGGTAGCTCAGTTGGTAGAGTGTTCGCACCGTAAGTGGAAGGTTGTGGGTTCGAACCCCGGCCGGGTCTGACCTAAGACTTGAAAGTGGGTAGTGACTGTTCTTTCGCCAAGTGCTTGGCATTACAAAATGAAGGTCACGGTTCTTTCGATGGGAACTTAAAATAAAGGAGGTCCAGTGTCATGGCATGCGTGGCACAATAAAGAACCCTGCTGTATAATGCAATCAGCGCAACGCACAGGCAAAATTTCTGCACTTTCGCCTATAGCTGGCGACGCCTCGATATAAGTGAAATATTCTTGACTGGGACGTTAAACACCGTTACTCAACTCAACTCAACTCAACTATAACACCATTACTCAATTCCACTCTTTTTTGGCCTAGTGTAAATGTGAATCTGTGATGGTTTAAAAAAATTTAAGTGTAATGAACATGTTGGAAGAGCTTTATTAATTATTTTTTGGAATTTTGACGACAGTTTTCAGATTTTGTTAAGAAGTTTTCAATGTTTTCTTCCTTAACCATTGGTTAGATCTACAGATCAATGCAGTTGCACCAGTACTAGAACTTCAGGAAAGATTTAAAGACAAGCCAGTCAGTGATAAAGTCCTCAAGTAAGTATATACTTGTACTAGTATGTAAATAAGGAAGAAAAGGAATGTTGACCAGCATCTTAGCTTATTTATTAGACAGAATCATATTTTCTCCCCCTCTCCTTGTTTATTCAATCTTTTCTCCTCACATTATTCAATGTGGTTTACCCATTTCACCATTTTTTATACGCCCATCATATGACGGGACGTATTATGTTACGGTGCTGTCCGTCCGGGCGGGCGGGCGGGCGTCTGTTAACAATTTGTATTCCGTTCAATAGAGACCACAAACATTTATGGATTCAAATGAAATTTGGTATACAGCTTTACGATGGTAATACCTTGTGCAAGTTCGAATTACAACTTTTTCGGATTATTTTTGGAGGAGTTATGCCCCTTTTTTAACTTAGAAATTTTTGTATGTATGACCATGTGGTTTCCGATCATCAGAGCCTACAACTATTTATGGATTCAAATGAAATTTGGTATACACATTTACGATGTTATTATCTGGTGCAAGTTCGAATTACAACTTTTTTAGATTATTTTTGGAGGAGTTATGCCCCTTTTTTAACTTAAAACACCTTTTTATCATACTGCACAGATCACGACAACAGTTCAAATTATAATTAAGCTTTATAGATATAAATTATTTCAGGTTGGTTAAAAAAAAGGTTCTCAAAACATTTCAGACAAAAAATGTATTTGTTTCCTAAAATCTTCCTGCATGCAATGCTTAACACATGAAAACACTGCCATGACCTAACATTATATTTTAAACCTCTTCCTTCCTGGAAATGAATATGAATTATATAGCAGTCTACCACTATCCATTTAGCAATATATTTTTACATACATATATCCTAGTTGTACTTATACTTCTCAGTAAAGAATGGAACAATCTAGAGGATTAGTGACGAATTCATTCGGAACATCCTCTGGATGTGAAATGATAAAGGCGACAACTTTCTGCTTTTTAGCAGCATATATTTGCATCTTGGGGACCTTGAAAACTCCTCGATAGATTTTGCTAAAAATTTCTGAGGTTATGGAGTCTAATGCAATCTAGCTATCTAACTTGGTGAAATTTTTGGGAAAAATCGGTATCATACTTAATTTTGGGGTCAAACATGCAAAAAATGAATTTTTCCAAAAAACAATTACGTTTAACGCACTCCTGTTCAATAACAGTTCATTGTACGAAAAAGTCGTCCATTGACCGAAAAATGTTTAAGATCTGACGGAAAAGACGGTATTTTTATATTTTTTCTATCTTTTACATAAAATCCACAATAACTGTTTAAAGTCGGCGCTATCATCCAAAAACAATTTAACGTACCGTTTTGAATTCGTACCCATATTGAAGTAACCAATTCTTTACCAAATTATTGGTAGGTTTGGCACTTATCCGTTAGGTCTGTGTCAAACTTTTGAGTGGCAAGTTCTGTGGATGAGCTCTACTGATAGAAATCCTCTAGATTGTTCCATTCTTTCCCGCGAAACCCCTGAAGGTGTCGCCACACTAGTAAATAGTACTACTCGATCAATATAACACGGGCGTATAATGCTACGCTCAGCGGTGCTCTTGTTTTTTTATTTAATAGGAACATTTTTTCATTTCTTATCTTAATGATTTAACAGGAACACATTTTGCCCTTTTATCTTTGATAAAAATTTGCTTTAGTGAAATGTGAAAAGAAAAAAAAATATGCTAATAAAGATCTTTGTCCCTGGAAATAATTTTGCTCACTTGGTTGTCTCACTTATTTTTATATTACATAGATATTACACAGTAATAATTCACTCATTTTTATATTACATAGATATTATACAGTAATATCTCACTCATTTTTATATTACATAGATATTACACAGTAATAACTCACTCATTTTTATATTACATAGATATTACACAGTAATAATTCACTCATTTTTATATTACATAGATATTACACAATAATAACTCTCTCATTTTTATATTACATCGATATTATACAGTAATATCTCACTCATTTTTATATTACATGGATATTACACAGTAATAATTCACTCATTTTTATATTACATAGATATTACACAGTAATAATTCACTCATTTTTATATTACATAGATATTACACCGTAATAATTCACTCATTTTTATATTACATAGATATTACACCGTAATAATTCACTCATTTTTATATTACATGGATATTACACCGTAATAACTCACTCATTTTTATATTACATGGATATTACACAGTAATAATTCACTCATTTTTATATTACATAGATATTACACAGTAATAACTCACTCATTTTTATATTACATAGATATTACACCGTAATAATTCACTCATTTTTATATTACATGGATATTACACAGTAATAATTCACTCATTTTTATATTACATGGATATTACACAGTAATAATTCACTCATTTTTATATTACATAGATATTACACCGTAATAATTCACTCATTTTTATATTACATGGATATTACACAGTAATAATTCACTCATTTTTATATTACATGGATATTACACAGTAATAATTCACTCATTTTTATATTACATAGATATTACACAGTAATAATTCACTCATTTTTATATTACATGGATATTACACAGTAATAATTCACTCATTTTTATATTACATGGATATTACACAGTAATAATTCACTCATTTTTATATTACATAGATATTACACAGTAATAATTCACTCATTTTTATATTACATAGATATTACACAGTAATAATTCACTCATTTTTATATTACATGGATATTACACAGTAATAATTCACTCATTTTTATATTACATAGATATTACACAGTAATAATTCACTCATTTTTATATTACATGGATATTACACAGTAATAATTCACTCATTTTTATATTACATGGATATTACACAGTAATAATTCACTCATTTTTATATTACATAGATATTACACAGTAATAATTCACTCATTTTTATATTACATAGATATTACACAGTAATAATTCACTCATTTTTATATTACATGGATATTACACAGTAATAATTCACTCATTTTTATATTACATAGATATTACACAGTAATAATTCACTCATTTTTATATTACATAGATATTACACAGTAATAATTCACTCATTTTTATATTACATGGATATTACACAGTAATAATTCACTCATTTTTATATTACATGGATATTACACAGTAATAATTCACTCATTTTTATATTACATAGATATTACACAGTAATAATTCACTCATTTTTATATTACATAGATATTACACAGTAATAATTCACTCATTTTTATATTACATGGATATTACACAGTAATAATCACTCATTTTTATATTACATAGATATTACACAGTAATAATTCACTCATTTTTATATTACATGGATATTACACAGTAATAATTCACTCATTTTTATATTACATAGATATTACACAGTAATAATTCACTCATTTTATATTACATAGATATTACACAGTAATAATTCACTCATTTTTATATTACATGGATATTACACAGTAATAATTCACTCATTTTTATATTACATGGATATTACACAGTAATAATTCACTCATTTTTTATATTACATAGATATTACACAGTAATAATTCACTCATTTTTATATTACATGGATATTACACAGTAATAATTCACTCATTTTTATATTACATGGATATTACACAGTAATAATTCACTCATTTTTATATTACATAGATATTACACCGTAATAATTCACTCATTTTTATATTACATAGATATTACACAATAATAACTCTCTCATTTTTATATTACATGGATATTATACAGTAATATCTCACTCATTTTTATATTACATGGATATTACACAGTAATAATTCACTCATTTTTATATTACATAGATATTACACAGTAATAATTCACTCATTTTTATATTACATGGATATTACACAGTAATAATTCACTCATTTTTAGCTCAACTGGCTAAAGCCAGCTGAGCTTATGGCATGGTTTTGCGTGCGTCCGTGCGTCCGTGCGTGCGTGCGTAAACTTTAATCTTCTTCTCTGAAACCACTGGGCCAATTGGAACCAAATTTGGTGTGGAAGGTCCCTAGGTGGGGTAGACCAAAGTTTGTACCAGGCGACCCCGCCTGACATCCAAGATGGCCGCTGTTACTATAAATAGCAAAAACACATAAATAGCCATTGCTGAGTCATTTTTTAACCGATTTTGTTCAAATTTGAAATGTAGAGAGTAGATAGCGGGGCATTCAACATATGTAACGGGTTTTTATGAGAAATTTTTCGTTGACCCGATTTTTACGAATTATGCAAATGAGGTGTAATATTTAATCAATTCTTTGAAAATCTTCTCCTCTGAAACCACTGGGCCAATTGGAACCAAATTTGGTGTGGAAGGTCCCTAGGTGGGGTAGAACGAAGTTTGTACCAGGCGACCCCGCCCGACATCCAAGATGGCCGCTGTTACTATAAATAGCAAAAACACATAAATAGCCATTGCTGAGTCATTTTTTAACCGTTTTTGTTCAAATTTGAAATGTAGAGAGTAGATAGCGGGGCATTCAACATATATAACGGGTTTTTATGAGAAATTTTTCGTTGACCCGATTTTTACGAATTATGCAAATGAGGTGTAATATTTAATCAATTCTTTGAAAATCTTCTCCTCTGAAACCACTGGGCCAATTGGAACCAAATTTAATGTGGAAGGTCCCTTGGTGGGGTAGACCAAAGTTTTTACCAGGCGACCCTGCCAGACATCCAAGATGGCCGCTGTTATTATAAATAGCAAAAACCCATAAACAGCCATTGCTGAGTCATTTTTTAACCGTTTTTGTTCAAATTTGAAATGTAGAGAGTAGATAGCAGGGCATTCAACATATTTAAAGGGTTTTTATGAGAACTTTTTCGTTGACCCAATTTTCAAGAATTATGCTTAAGGTGTAATATTTAGTGAAATCTTTGAAAATCTTCTCCTCTGAAACAATTGGGCCAAGTGGAATGAAATTTTGTGTGGAAGGTCCAAATGTCAGCCTGACTAAAGGTGGTACCAGGCAACCCGTCCTGACATCCAAGATGGCCGTCATAACTAAAAATAGAAAAAAAAAGACCATTGTTGATCTCGCTGTTTTGCATTTCCGAAAATTAGCATATCATTTCCGAAGATTTTTTTTTTCATTTCCGAAACTTTTAGTATATCATTTCCGAAAGTTTTTTTATTGCATTTCCGAAAATTAGTATTGCATTTCCGAAAACTAATATTTAATACCTATACCTCTTCCGTTAGCCAGGCTAAACCTGTTGCCCCCTGCTCACCACGGGGAGGTGGAAGTAGGATTTCGAGCAGGAAATGTTTGTAAAAGTCTTTTAATATCTTCTGGCAGCACTAAAAGTCATGTATATTTACACTGGAGTTAAAAACAGTCTTAAAATCCTTAAAAATCTGTTACAGCTGAAAACTTGTATCCAAGTGCCGAAATGTAATTCAGTCTTGAGATAGATCCAGTCCTGAAGTCATTATATTTGTCAATGCTGTATCGCAGTCTTTCTGTTTCAGCTCTTCTCACCAAAGCTTCGTTGTTCAATGAGCGCATCTTTACATAGGTTGTCGTTTGTATTTGCTTTAACACATCCAAAAATACGAAGATATTAGGGTGACTGGTGTAAAATTGTCCATTAAAGTGAGAATGAAAGGCCTCAGGTCCATTATTTGTTCTCTTATTTCTTTCATCTGGTACAGCTGCCCACATTAATGGAGGGTATGATGATGTTTCTGCCACGTACCCGTCTAATATGTAATCAGCAAACTGGTGACATCTGTTGTCATTTGGTGCATCTCCCATGATGTCCTCCACAAAGCTATCCTCTATTGAATCTGGAGTGAGAAATGGTAAACCGAAAAACCTGGAAAATAAAGATATTATCATGTTATTCTTATTATTTTTTTTTATTATTTCTATTATCCTTTGTATAAATAATAAATAAGGATGTCATTTTCTTTGTTCTTCTTCTTATTATTATTTTAAGATCCTTTGTATAAATAACTAACCTGGTAAGCCATTTGCCGATCTCACAACTCTTGTCTTTGTATTCTGTACTGAGTCCTAGTTTCTGTATGCGTCTCCACCAATTCTGTCCTAAATGGAACCTACAGCAGTCAATCAATGTAGTGGGAAATGCTACCCGAATGGCATTATGCATAGATCTTTCAAAATCAATGTGAATGACACGAGGCTGAATTTCAAATCCTTTCTGTAAGCAACAGTTCTGTATAAATGACCACATCTGCTTATAACACTCTTCGGATTTTGATGGTAGAAGAGCAAACAACAATGGTACGTAGTTTCCATTCTTACAGCCATGAATGCTGTACAGCTGATAAAAGTACTTGGGGCAACATTTAAATGTGCCGTCAATAAATAATTCTTCCATGTCACGGATACAATCAAGATTCTGGTCAGTAGAAAATATAACAATACCAGTGTCTTTGTCATTCACTTTGACGAAGTTCTCATCTTTATTTGTTTTAACATCCATTTGATCTATGGTTGATTGAATGTCTTCTCTGCTTTTTGGAAGTTTGGGTTGCAGTTTTCTCCTCTCTCTGTACAGTGCAAGAGATGCATTTTTGATATCTTTGGGTTCCAAGTGACTTTCTTGTAAAGTTTTAAGTTCATTTCGAACCACTGTAGACGGACGTTTAGATACATCGCCAGAATTTTTTCGAGATCTCACACGTAGTTGTTTGGCCTCAGATTTTCTGTCAGATGGGTTATATTCACAGACATGTTGATTTTTTGTCCTTATAATGGCTACTCCTTCAGCATCTGTTGTTATGGACTTTGTGCATTTCTTATCCACGCTGCATATATAAACAACATCACCACTTTTAAGAATATTTATCTTCCTATATGTGTAACCATCCACAATAATAGCTTTCTTGCCTCTGTTAGTTTCCGTATGTATTATCTCCATGTTTTCTCAACTACATGTACGTAAGACAGATATTTGAAATTTTGTGAGCTAAAAGTGACCAGAGATCAACTCACAACAAGTCAAAGGTTAAAGTAATTAAAGGTTACCTGGTTTTTACCTATGTTATTGCGCAGGTAATCATGAAGTGTTAATTAAAAGTTTCGGAAAAGAAATTTACTATTATTTCGGAAATGAAAAAAAAATATTTTCGGATATGAAATATTAAAATTTCCTAAAATTTTCGGAAATGCAATACGGCCGTTGATCTTTTTTTCCACCAATTGAGCTCAAATTTTAAATATAGAAAGTATACTGTATGGGATTCAAAATATATGATATTCTTTTCTGAAAAAATTTTTATTGACCCAATTTTCAAGAAATATGCAAATTAGGTGTAATATTTAGTAAAATCTTTTCCTCTAAAATCACTGGGCGAATTGGAACCAAACTTCCTGTGGAAGGTTCCTACATCGGCCTAAAAAAAGTTTGAACCAGTCTAAGATGCCTGTTGTTACTAGATATATATATATATATATAAAAAAGCCATTGTGGATCTATTCTAAGCTCAACTGGCTAAACCAAGCTGAGTTTATGGCATAGTGAAGCATGCCTGCATGTGTGTGTTGCAAAGTAGGCTTTATTGAAGCAAAAATGGTCATAAGCTCAATTTATTTCCCATCTTAAGCTGATGAACCAATTATGGTAACCACATCACATTGTCTTAAAGGCACCACAGTGGCTGTGTGGTCTTAAACATTCGATGTTACGAATCACAGCACCTTTCACCCCTGACATTGTGCATTAATGCCAAGTGGGCTAGCACTTCATCTTTGAAAGTTTGTCAGTAAACTTGCTGCTTGGTTGTGGTTTTCTCCTATAATCCAGTGTCCTCCACCATTTCCAAAATTGACAGTCTCCATATAAGTGAAATATTCTTGAGTTGAACGTTAAACAGCATTTCAATCAAAAACAAACATTGTCTTACATATGCAGCCAGTTGAGCATCACAGGCCCTATTGGGCCTCTTGTTATATTACATAGATATTACACAGTAATAACTTACTCATTATTATATTACATAGATATTACACAGTAAATGAAGTACAGAAGTTTACATACTCACGGAGGATGAACGAGAGTGAAAGTGACATAGCGGTAAGTGGAATCTGTAGTTCTTCCTGAGAGATGTTTATGTATTGTGTCATAACACTATCAATGTTTGTTCTTAGAAAAGTGAGCTAGGTTTACTACTGTGTGTTTTTATCTATCACAGTTGTCACAACTAGTGTTGTGTGTGTGTGGATTTAGGTAAACGATGACTTTTGAATTAAAATTATGTGAACTAATCACATGAAACTATTAATTCTAAACAATAAAATTTATTTAAAAAAAGAAAAAAATTATAATAATAATAACAATAATTGCATAAATGTACCGGTACACAAAAAACCTGAAAAAGAAAACAATTCTTTACATCCATTCAGTTCATATTAAATGTCACAACTTTCAGTCAATACAGATACATGTGTGTAGTGTATGATGCACACATAAGACGTTCATAATTTTCACATATCCAGGAATTTCAGCCCTTTAACACATTGCCACTGAAAACTAACATGCATGAAAAACAAAATCCAACATAGGTAACTGCATAAACGTACACCAATTTCTGTAGTAACTCCTTGTAGAATAAAATGTTAATTCTCACAATTTAGCACTGATTTAAATACCTCAATGTTACTATCAACTTCTAGAACAAGTTCGAATTTAAATATCTCACAATCACGGTCTGCTACAACTTGTTATACACCTAACTGACTGGTCATCTACAATAACAACAAATATAGGGATCTTGTAGAGACAATAACAAAATTTTGTGAAAATACTATTACACCAAAAATTACATAAAACTATGCCAGCATTGTGCACTCATAACATACATTTTTTACATAGATAAATTATTTTGCACATACAATACAATTCTTTGAAAATGTCATTATTTTATTATTTATTTATTTATTTATTTATTTATTTATTTATTTATTTATTTATTTATTTATTTTATTTTATTTTATTTTTTTTTTTTAATATAAATTTCACCTACATGATTTGACCTTGGTAATTTACACATTTATTAAACACATAATACATAAAAAAAATAAAATAAAGCCAAATTAATAATAATAATGAAAATAATAATAGTAATAAACAACTTACTGTTGTTAATGCAAATCTTCTCACAAAAAAAATCATCTCCACATAAGCACAAAATATCTTGTCCACACAGGAAAATATGACCATGCTGACCACACAGGTACACCATTCACAACCACACAGGTTCAAAATGTCTTAACCACACAGGTTCATAATGTTCTTAAACACACAGGTAAAAATTATTATTAACCACACAGGTAAAAATTATTATTAACCACACAGGTAAACATAATACAGCCACACAGGCAAAAAAAAATTAACTCAAAAATTCCAGACCATTCTCCAAGAAAAATTCACATCCACACAGGACCTCCACAACACATGGTCTGCCTACACTCACACCTTACAGCAAGGACAGGTATCAAAATACCATATAAAGAAATTAATTTGCATATTCAGATGCCACAACAATGACCAGTTGACTGAAGAACTACACACACTTCCCTATAACTATTACCTACCTGTACACTAGATTTTACACAATAACAACAATATGTGACAACAGTGAAAGAGAGATATGTTGATAATCATTAATTTACTGTAAGATTAATTTTTATATATGCTGGCTTTTCAGGAAAAAAGTGTGTAATGTTTTATTGCTGTCTTTCTGTCTGCCTAATATTTAGTTTGTGACAACTCTAGATTTAGGTTCTTTAAGAATCTGTTACATAATAATAATAATAATAATGAATAATAAGGTTTATTCGAATTATTAAGATTTATTCCTATATTTCTTTATTTCAGAAAATGTGGTTAGAGAGGACGTATCTTACTATATCATATCCTTTACCTGGTATCCTCTGTTGGTTTCCTGTAATTAATACAGAACTAGTAAGTATGGCTTACTTAGAGAGAAAGAGAGAAGAGAGAGAGAGAGAGAGAGAGATCAGTGATTTAAATTCACCCAAACTTAAGTGTTTGGGGTGTATAATTTTTTTAAATTGACAGTTGACGTCATATACATGTACAATGTACACAACTTCTGCTTAATAAGGAAAATTTGGCATTATGATAAACTGATGCTCTGTACATTAATGCATTTCATCCATTAACATGAAATGAAACTTAACAACAGTCAAAAAAAAATTTTTTTCAAAGAATTGAGGATGATGATAAAAGTATCCACAAAATGTTTTGCCAACAGACACTCAATATGCACAGGAAAAAGCAGACAGTCATACATTTATATGTCAATGATAATTATGGAATTATCTGTACAAAAAGCACAAAAATCTATCTGGCTGCAGAATATTCAAACAATCATATATGAAAAGCACAGACTGGTTATTTATATTATTTTAGTTTTATAATCATAATACATATTAAAAACACTAAGTGTCAAGGTTCCTAGATTATGATCTCTGCAGAGATAGAGACTTATTTTGCCTATAAATTCTGAAATACTGGTAAATGTTTCTGTGGAAAAAACAGTTTAAACATTTAGTCTCTAACTGAATCAGTTATAAAATTTATTTTTGAATCTGTTTCAGGTGAGAGTTAGCCCATTAGAATGTGCAATAGAAACATTAGAATCTACAAACAAGAAAATCAACAGCGCAATAGAGCAACATGCACTAGAACAAGTAATCAGTGTTCAGAATCTAGGGATGTTGTTAAATGGTGTTGTGGATGCCTCTGTAAATGGAGGGATTTCCAATTACAAGGTAAGAAGTTCAACATATGCCAAACAAATAATTAGTGTACAAAATCTAGCAGTGTTGTTAAATGGTGCTGTTGATGCTTTTGTAAATTGGGGGGGGGGGGGGGGGGGGGGGGGATTACTGGTACAAAGGTACAGAATAACTACACTTGAACATACCAATATTGTTCATAATCCATGGTTGTTGTCAAAGGGTCTTAGTAATGCCTTTTTAAATTGAGGAATTTCTAATTAAATGTTATATATTAAAAAGATGATCCAATGTTGTAGATATTGATTTTGTGAAAAATTTCTTACTGCTTCGTGTGTACAAATAATGAAAAAATTAAAATACTTTAAAATCACATAATTATTTCACAATAAATGCAATTTAGACCTAATGACTGTACCATTTGCAGATAAAAAAGATAAAATTCTGATGAAATTTTAAGATATTTAAAAAAATCTGTTAAAATTAAAAGTTATAAAGTACAGAAAAATAACAAAAAGTCTAACTGCACTACGCAACAGGGTACGAGTATCACATGTCAGGAGATGTTACCCTTGGTATTCTTTCACTACAGGTGGTACTGTGATATTTTCTTACTGCAAAATAGGAAAGAGATCAAAGAGTGAAAGGTTTTTACCACCTATATTTCTTTATATACCTTTATAAAAGTTACTGTTGCCTTCAAGTTTTTAGCAATTTTTTTAAAGCTTAGTGGAATAACCACTTTTTTCCCTTGTCATTTAAATAAACTTTTATATATGTGGTAAAATTTTCTTTAATTGTAGATATTTTATGCTGATGATTATGGCAAATCAGAAGAAGATATGCAGCTAGTCATTAAACTTAAAGAATTAACCAGAAATCAGGTAAATTATTGCTAAACAAATGAATTTTCAATAGTACAGAATTAACCAGAAATCAGGTAAATTATTGCTAAACAAATGAATTTTCAATAGTACAGAATTAACCAGAAATCAGGTAAATTATTGCTAAACAAATGAATTTTCAATAGTACAGAATTAACCAGAAATCAGGTAAATTATTGCTAAACAAATGAATTTTCAATAGTACAGAATTAACCAGAAATCAGGTAAATTATTGCTAAACAAATGAATTTTCAATAGATACATGTAATAGAAAGTGTTTGTTTTTCCGGAACATAATGTAAATTTTAAAAAATGAAAAAGAAGATTCAGAAAATGTGTGGTAAACCAGAACCACAGACCTAACTATCTCCTGTTTGATTGGAGATGTTCCTCTAGTTGGTCACTTTGAAACATAATTACATCTGAAAAAAAATCAACTTTTACCTTTCATGAAAAGTTCAAACTTGTCAGTATTTTTATAATACTAATATTATTCATCATTGTATATTTATTATTACATTGTAATGTAAATAAACAATTGTATTTTTTCTATTTATAGTTGTTTCTTCTTAAAGAAGCTATGGCCATTCATAAAAGGAAATGTGCTGAAAACATGAGACCATTTCATGCCCATATGGAAGAACGATTTGAAGAAATGTGTAATCTCATTAAATCTGAATACAACTTAAAAGTAAGACATCTCTCTCTCTCTCTCTCTCTCTCTCTCTCTCTCTCTCTCTCTCTCTCTAAAAATCATATCCATGTTGTAATGACATTGCCATTTTCACATAAAAAGAAAATCATTGTATTGTCTGTACAACATAATTATATGGTTTGTAAATTTTTTTACATTTTTATTTACTTTTTTTACTTGCACTATGGAATCATAATATGTTTATCTACACATGTAGGCTCAATATTTTTATTTTGTAGGTACCTGAAAATTCTTACATGAACACATTAAAGAGATTTAAATCTATGTCAGCTGTCAGTTTATCCAGGGTCAGCGAGGCCTTCGTGTCAATAACAGGAGCATCACCAGAGTAAGTATAGTCTCAATCAGTTTCTCACTAAAGCAAGAAACTCATGTGTTGTAGATATAGGGTTGACACAAGAACCATGCTTATACAACCAATTTTATTGTCAAAAACAAAATAAAAATGAACTGATCAAAGCTATACCTATCTTTTTCCTTCTTTCTTTTTAAGTACAATGTTATTAGATTTAGTCAAAATAAAATTAAAGAGGCATTTTTGTCTGATTGGGAAATTATTTTATGAGTTTAAGATTTATGTGATATGGATACAAATTTTATCAAAGTAATTATGTGTAATACTTTCTGTATTGTGTTGTCCTTGTAGATGTGATTATCATTTAGTCAAATAGTTTTGTGCATTCCAGTCAAGCATTTAAAATTAATAGAAACATACTGGAAAAATAATTGACTTTTTAAGGTCACAGTTCACTATAATGTCATGTCCCTTTTGTATTTTTCCTCAAAATGATCTTTCAAGAACGGTTAACTTTAACTTTTTAAAGTTAACATAGTGAGAAATGATTGACCTTTTAAGGTCACAGTTTTCCATTAAATCTCTACTAATTTGTACAGCATGGTGACAAAAGTCATTCTGTTTTCCGCCATATTGGAGTCCACTTAAAAAAAAAAACTTGGAAAAAAGTTATTTACTTACCAATTATTTGCTGCCTGTGACCCAAGTATTTGGTGATGTGGCCCCTAGATCTTATTACTTTCTGGAGATGCCTTGGAATCAAATTGTAAAGGCTCCTTATGTATATGGGACTAATAGATTTCCAAGCGTGAGTCAGAACACGTTTGAGTTGATCAATTGAGCCTATATTAGAAATTTTGCATTTAACTTGATTTTTCATCAGAATCCAAATGGTTTAAATAATATTCAAATCAGGTGACTGGGCGGGCCAGAGAAGGCATGGAATTGAATTTCTAGCTTTCCAATCTCTTGTAGCTTGTGAGGCATAACACAGAGCATTGTCGTCTTGGAACAGGTAAGGTTTGTTGGGAAAATGTTTAATTACAACTTGCCACAAATTATCATCCAATACCTCAATATACTTGACACTGTTCATATTTCCTTCCACAAACATCAAAGTACCGATACCATTATACGTAATACATCCCCAGACCATTAATGTCAGCTGTTGACCCTCATACTGATGTATGTGCCCAATACACTCTGGTTGGTATGCTTCACCCCTAGTACGCCACACTTTCACAACTCCTTTGTCACTAACAACAACCTTCATTTCATCACTGTAAATAATGTTTTTTCCAATTACATGTATTTGGAACAGTCCAAGTTAAATGTGTGCGACACCAGTTTACCAACCGAACCCAGTTGACAGCCCCAACTCCCATTTTCTTCCTAACTGAATGTTTCCTGAAATCTTTGTTATATAGTTTTCTTTGAATTGTTCTCTTACTGACCTGAACATGGTTAAACTGATTGAACTTGTTTGTTTCTAATGTTGCCGCACAATTCTTTTTAACAGTCCGGTTCAAAATCCTCACACTCCGAGTGTCCATTTTTTTTGCCTCCTACTTCGTGACATGTTTTCTGCAGAAACTCGCTGTTCAAAATGTTTAATAAACTTTAATATGGTGGAGTAATTTAATTTACAGATTCTTGCAATGTCAGTCTAACTGATGCCTTCCTCCACTAGACAGAGGATAATCTCTTTCTTCTTGGGGGTCATTTCTTTTTTCTGAGAAGATGAAATGTTTACATCCACTACAAAATTGGGTCACCGTTTCTATGGCAATGTCGTTGATGTACTACAATTTTTTTTCAGGACAAAGTAAGGTAACTTTTAGTTTTTAATGCCGATGTGCGAAAAATGAAATTCAAAATGGTGGAAAACGAAATGACTTTTGTCACCATGCTGTATTTTTTTATACAAAGTTTTTTTCAAGCTTGCAGAAATGATGAACTTTGACCTCTTGAAATTAACAAACCTAAAAGTAATTGACCTATAAAGCTTTTTCATCACCTTAACAGGAATAGTTTGCTTTCAGCATTTGAAATTAACAAACATATAACTGATTGACCTTTAAAGGTCACATTTATTAGTCAGATCTCTACTTAGTTTTATTTTTGTTTTGCGAAGTTCTTTCAAGTTTGCAAGAATGGTGAATTTTGTATTTTTTTACCTTTTGAAATTAACATACCTAAAATTGATTGACTTTTAATTGTCACGGCTATCCATCAAATCTCTACAAATTTGTATTTTTTCTTAACACAGCTCTTCTGCTTTTGCAAAAATTGTTGGTGACCTTTTTAATGACATAATTGTTAGAATTATGAAATTGATAGTGTAGTTTGTTTATTAATTTTTCAGTCGTCAGAGGGTTTATTACAAGAGGTAACTTTATGTTGTTAAACCAGCTTTTGTGTCATATTGTGGTGCAATATTTGTTTTGTGTATTGTCTTGTCTATATATTGTTTCCATCCCAATATATGAAACAAGAGTAGGTTGGCAAATATAAAATCATATCTAAAAAGAAATATCTAATCAGAGGAATAACAGCATGAAACATAACTGGAGCTGCAGATAGGGATTTACAAGGAAGCACAAGAAGATTATTTCTCTCTACAATAGGGATTTACAGGGGAAGGACAAGAAGATTATTTAACTCTACCATAGGGATTTACAGGGGAAGCACAAGAAGCTTATTTCTCTTTACAATAGGGATTTACAGGGGAAGCACATAAAGCTTATTTCTCTCTACAATACGGATTTACAGGGGAAGCACATGAAGATTATTTCTCTCTACCATAGGGATTTACAGGGGAAGCACAAGAAGATTATTTCTCCTACAATAGGGATTTACAGAGGAAGCACATAAAGCTCATTTCTCTCTACAATAGGGATTTACAGGGGAAGCACAAGAAGCTTATTTCTCTTTATAATAGGGATTTTCAGGGGATACACAAGAAGATTATTTCTCTCTACAATAGGGATTTACAGGGGAACACAAGAAGCTTAATTCTCACTACAATAGGGATTTACAGGGGGAACACAAGAAGATAATTTCTCACTACAATAGGGATTTACAGGAGGGAACACAAGAAGCTTATTTCTCAATACAATAGGGATTTACAGGGGAACACAAGAAGCTTATTTCTCTCTACATTAGGGATTTACAGGGAAACACAAGAAGCTTATTTCTCTCTACATTAGGGATTTACAGGGGAACACAAGAAGCTTATTTCTCTCTACATTAGGGATTTACAGGGGGACACAAGAAGCTTATTTCTCTCTACATTAGGGATTTACAGGGGGAACACAAGAAGCTTTTTTCTCTCTACATTAAGAATTTACAGGGGGAACACAAGAAGCTTATTTCTCTCTACATTAGGGATTTACGGGGGGAACGCAAGAAGCTTAATTCTCTCTACAATAGGTATTTACAGGGGAACACAAAAAGCTCTCTCTACATTAGGGATTTACAGGGGAACACAAGAAGCTTGTTTCTCTCTACAATAGGGATTTACAGGGGGAACACAAGAAGCTTAATTCTCTCTACAATAGAGATTTACAGGGGGAACACAAGAAGCTTATTTCTCTCTACAAATCACTATGTAAACAAGAAAACTTTGTTACTTATACTTTTACTTCAAAAATTGAAGAAATTTAATATTTTCAATTCTCAAAAAAAAAAGTTTTACAAAAAGAGCTTGGCTGTATACCCTATAATAGATTTCTGCACATTTCCTTTCCTCTACAGCTTCTTTCATCAAACCTATTCATGTGCTAAAAATAACAGGGTGATTGTTATTATTTAAAAGGCTGGGCCATGTACAGTTACTTGTATATCTATTTTTTGGAATTTTATTTTTTTACTATTTTTGCACATGATGTTATTTGCACAACTCCAATTTTCCCTTGAGAATAATTTGCAGTGGAATCTTTACTATATTGCACTATGAAGATTTGAAATACATTTTATTTTTAGATCTCATTTCCATTGAATGTATTATCTAGATATTCAGAAATATTCGGGTGAGAAATTTCAAATATTTAAAAATAGAAAAGAAATGCAATTCCCCCTATAGCTATATCATGTTTTGTAAAGTCCCAGGAGGGACTTTGGGTCAAAGTATGCAGGAAACTTACATTATAGCATATCTTTGACCTAAAACTTTGGTCTTTATAATGTAAAAAGGTTGTTAGAACACTTAAACTTTCCTAACTTCAATTGCAGAAGAGTTCTTAAACCTCTAACCATATTTAAGATATAAGTTCAAATTTACCTAAATGAATGAACACCGGAACTAAAAAAAACTATTTTTAGACAAATGTTTATATCTTGTTGGTAAAAAAGTCTGTATTTAATAATTAATTAATGTGCACACTTTGTAAGTTACAAAGCAAATTAAGTTAAGGTGTGCACAGCATATACTGAGATTTATATTGACTGAATGACAATCAGAATCAATTTCTAATAAGAAATTAAAAATGATGGGGAAAAAAAATTTAATTCTGATTATTCACAAATACAATTGTTACCCTTTTTGGCAAAATAATGACTCTTTTGGTGCTTCCATTTTAATCACACAGGATAAGGCATGATATTGTATAAACTTAAAGGTCAGAAGACTTTTTTTTTTTCAACAAAATTACAGTTGATCCATTCAGGTTTTTACTTAATGACCCCAAGAAAAGTATCAAGATTCAATGTCTAAATGCTTTTTAAAACAAAATAAAACAACTCCTTTTTAACTTGAAGTGAAATCCAAATTCCAATGCACTGTTGTTACACTTAATTATGGTGTTTTTTGTTTTTTTTTTTTTTTTTTTTTTTTTGTTTTTTTTTTTTTTTTGGTAAATATATAAATACCTGCTAAATTTTGATGTGCCATATGTGCACATTTCGGAAAATCATTCCTCATCAGTGACACTAAGGGCTGAAAAGTTTGATAGATAAAAACATAAGCCAAAAAGATTGAAAAATAATTAATCTTAAATTCCAAAATTATATGAATCCAAATCCAGCTAAGGAATGCTTTGCATGAGGGAACAGACGTTAGTTTTAAATAAATTCCAAAAATTAAGACGGCTGAAAATTTTGCTAAATGGTATATTTTCTGACAGCACAATGTACTGCCTACTGAGTTATGGATACCCTCGGGGAGTTTTACTCCACCAGCAGCGGTACCCTCTCAGGGGTAATAAATATAAACTTATTTTAAAAGACTGGAGTAAAATGATAAAGTTTTACTCCCCAGTCAAATTCCTTTCAACTATATCCAGGCAGTCAGCTCTGAATTTGTAGAGGAAACTGGAATACCTGAAGATAATCACCGACCTTCAGCAAGGGAACTGATAAACTTTCTGACACTAGGATCTGCTACAGCAGAATTCAAACCCAGACAGTAAAAAGTGCTGTGAATTGTAATCCATTGTTTTTAACCACAAACAACCAAGACCCCTTTGCTTTAGAGGATATTAAATGTTACATAAATTCTTCAGAATATTTTATTTAGTTGTGTTCTTGTTATGACAATCTTTATTATTTATTTTAGGATGAATTACGCAACACCAGTCACAAGGACCTCAACTCCTAATAGGACTCCATCTGTTTTTGTACGAGCAGAGAAAACGCAATCATCCAACAGTTTAGTATCACCGTCAAAAGGCTTACAACAAAAAGTCAGCAGTAACTTACAAAACATATTTAATATTAATCTTAATAAGCGTGCTTCATTTGCCACATCTGAACATAGTAGTGACGGAAGTGGTGGAAGTAACCGCAATTCTTTGGAGCACCCTATTGAGTTAAGCGAGCAGGCATGTAACCTAAGTTTTATTTAGTTTAGCTTATTTTAAGGGTTCCCATTCCATAATTTGAGAAAACAAAAAAAAAAAACAAAACAAAAAAAAAAAAAAAACTCTTGGGCAGTTTTTGTTAAATATTACAAAATTTTCATCCAAAATTACCTGTAGGAAATATATTTGCGAAACGAAAAACATTCGAAACATTTTGGGAAAAGTTTTATGGAAAAAGTGGTGTGGAAAAGGTTAAGAAAGCTACTTTTTGTGTATTTAATAGCATTATGGGTATAAAAACATGTTATATAAAACATGAAAAATTTGTGCTTTCAAACTTGTGGAAAATATATATTCCTTTAAATTTCCCCAATGTTTATATGATTGATGTTTCAGTGTAGGTTAAAATTTTGTTAACTTCAGTAGTATAAAAAACTCAATTCAAGGAGTCTTGGTAGATGAATGGTTTAAGTCACAAGCTTGTTAAGTGATTACTGTGTGTCCTACCATCTAGGTTTGAATTCCAATTGGGACAGATCCTAATATGGAAAAGTTTGTCATTTTGCTTTCTGAAGGTCAGTAGTTTTCTTCAGGTACTCAGGTTTCCTCTACATTCTTAGAACTGGTAACCTTGATATTAGTAAAAGAATCTTGACTGAGCATAAAACTCTATGCTTCCACATGACTCCATTCCATTTAACAAGTTCATCAATTTAGACTAGCCTTTCAGACTATATAGATAAGAAGGTTTGGGAACCCTTTTATTTATATTTTATGTTATATGTTGTTTTTTGTTGCCGATTATAGATTTTGTATTTATGTTGATTTTGTTTTATGATCTTGTATTGCTCTGTTTTTACTACTTATTTTGTAATCATTATTTTTCATTTATTGTAATTTGACATTTCATCATCAGAAGCTTTTATAAAATGACAAACTAGTTGATGGATTGCATTTTGTTTTATTGATGGCTCGCACAGTTGTATACGGTAAACACACACACACAAACACACACACACACACACACACACACACACACACACACACACACACACACACAACTATAAAAGGACAGTTTTGATAACAGTTAAATGGTCTGAGTGGTGTGTGAAGTTTATTTGCAATTTTGAAGGCAAGTACACAAGCATGCTAAAGGTCACAATAACTAGTACCGAGGATCACAAATACTTGTATAAAACTCTTTTGTTTATTTTGATTCTATGGATTAATAAGGATTATTGTATCATCGTAAATAGTTGATAAAATGTTTATTTGAAGTAAAGTAACATTCAAACAATCTACAGACCATTGAAAGTTAGGAGTAATTAACACAGTGTTAAAGCTGCATTAAGTTTTCCAAGAAAAAAAATTAAAATGATGCTGATCTAATTAATGATGTTCCTAATGAACAATTTTACATTTGGTTCAACGATAAAAGCTCGAATAAATACAGAAATAACAATAATTTCCCAGCGAGATGTAGCATCTAATATTAGAACATGCTTATGTCATAAAAAACCGGGTCATTTAAACACAACTTACAAAACAGTTATATGATAAATTAAACATAGAACTTCATTGAATTTTTCATTTGTGACTTAGTTAGGGATACATAACACCATTGGGAATACATCTGGATATTAATGACAACTAATACAACTTGTCAGGTTTCACTTTCGATTTATTAGAGTTTCCGTACATCCGTGTGCATGCTCCCAGCTCATCATCGATAAACATTGACCAACTGGTTTGAGTATTCCGTTTATTTACGGCTAAAAGGAATGAAATTTCTGAAAATGAATCTCACAGATCGTGATTAGAAGTTATCTATTTTTAAAAAAAAAATATTTTTAAAAACGCAAAAAAATTTAGAAAATAGAAAAACTTAATGCAGCTTTAAGGCGGCAGATATAAATGGATTAATGTAGGAAGTAGATTTAACATAACACACTTTTGTTTTTAAAATCACATACTGTTATACATACAGATATTTCCATATTTGCATTTATTACAGGTTTTAGAATTTGTGCCTGTATAAAAAAATTAAGACCTTTAATATTTAAAATATCTCTTATATGTGTACATAGAAAAAATTAAAATTTTAGTCTGATAGAAATTCATCTTAAATAATCTGTATCCTTGCAACAAGTTATTTACAGTTTCCCCACCTCAATAAAGAGTATGGATTTTTTCTGGTGTATGGTTTTTAATGGCATCTTGGTTTTTCTTTTAATGTCTTATATTTCTTTAATTATTGCTTTACTGCTTGCTTCTGCTTCATTCATATCTTTTTTAGTGTCATAAAGAAAAGATATTTTTACATTGATGTCTTTTGATAACCTTGTCACTACAGAAACAGTGCAAAGTAAATATATGGGAATTCCCTGACCACACACACAACCTACCATTTTTTAATTAGGTGACAAATTTAAAACAAATAATATTTTCAGGTTTATTTTAGTTCTTCAAAGTACTGTATAAGCAAAGTTATTTGATTTTATTGTCTGTTAATGTTCACCATTGTGGTAATTACTGACCTAACACAAAACGTGTTTAAATATACAATACTGTTAATGTTCACCATTGTGGTAATTGCTGACCTAACACAAAACGTGTTTAAATATACAATACTGTTAATGTTCACTATTGTGGTAATTGCTGACCTAACACAAAACTTGTTTAAATATACAATACTGTTAATGTTCACTATTGTGGTAATTGCTGACCTAACACAAAACTTGTTTAAATATACAATACTGTTAATGTTCACTATTGTGGTAATTGCTGACTTAACACAAAACTTGTTTAATTATACAATACTGTTAATGTTCATTATTGTTTTAATTGCTGACCTAACACAAAAGGTGTTTAAATATACAATACTGTTAATGTTCACTATTGTGGTAATTGCTGACCTAACACAAAACTTGTTTAAATATACAATACTGTTAATGTTCACTATTGTGGTAATTGCTGACCTAACACAAAACTTGTTTAAATATACAATACTGTTAATGTTCACTATTGTTTTAATTGCTGACCTAACACAAAACTTGTTTAAATATACAATACTGTTAATGTTCACTATTGTGGTAATTGCTGACTTAACACAAAACTTGTTTAATTATACAATACTGTTAATGTTCATTATTGTTTTAATTGCTGACCTAACACAAAACTTGTTTAAATATACAATACTGTTAATGTTCACTATTGTTTTAATTGCTGACCTAACACAAAACTTGTTTAAATATACAATACTGTTAATGTTCACAATTGTTTTAATTGCTGACCTAACACAAAACTTGTTTAAATATACAATACTGTTAATGTTCACTATTGTTTTAATTGCTGACCTAACACAAAACTTGTTTAAATATACAATACTGTTAATGTTCACTATTGTTTTAATTGCTGACCTAACACAAAACTTGTTTAAATATGCAATACTGTTAATGTTCACTATTGTTTTAATTGCTGACCTAACACAAAACTTGTTTAAATATACAATACTGTTAATGTTCACTATTGTTTTAATTGCTGACCTAACACAAAACTTGTTTAAATATACAATACTGTTAATGTTTACTATTGTGGTAATTGCTGACCTAACACAAAACTTGTTTAAATATACAATACTGTTAATGTTCACTATTGTTGTAATTGCTGACCTAACACAAAACTTGTTTAAATATACAATATTGATATCCATATCTGATAACAGACTAATGCCCCAGCCTGACTGAAATTACTTCATCAAAAGTGTTCTCAATTAAAAAAATCAAAAGACATACTAGTACCAGCAAATACCAAAACCAAAAAAATATAATACCAGCCATTACCACTTAGGTAAAAACTGGAAAATACCAAAACCAAAAAATATAATACCAGCCATTACCACTTAGGTAAAAACTGGAAAATACCAAAACCAAAAAATATAATACCAGCCATTACCACTTAGATAAAAACTGGAAAATACCAAAACCAAAAAATATAATACCAGCCATTACCACTTAGGTTAAAACTGGAAAATACCAAAACCAAAAAATATAATACCAGCCATTACCACTTAGGTAAAAACTGGAAAATACCAAAACCAAAAAATATAATACCAACCATTACCACTTAGGTAAAAACTGGAAAATACCAAAATCATTAAAAATATTTATCAGGGAATACTGAAATCTCAAATATTTTTTACCAGACAGTACCAAAACCAAAAATGTTTATGAAAGAGAATACCAAATTTACAGCAATTTCCAAAACCACAAGAGTTAAAACTTCAGTTACCGGTTCTTTAACTTTTACAATCTGTTCATTTATATTTTTTACATAGATGTAAGTTACTAATATTTATTTATTTTTATTTTTATTTTTATTTATTTATTTTTTTTTATTTTGCAATTTTAATGTTATTTTGTACCTAAATAAACAGATTACCCCAAAAAGGCCCCCAAGGCCAGAGAGTACAGACCAGAGAAGACAGAGTCGACCAATCAGTAGTACACAGTTTAGATTAGATTCTACTCTCAACAACAGCAATTCTAGTCTCTTATCCAATCATTCATCAGGATTTTTAGGTAAATTCCAAGTATTAAAACCAACCACTTATGATGGTTTATTATCCAATCAGAGATTAGTATTTTTAATCCAATGTCAATCTTTTATCCAATCTGTATAAATCTTTTCATCTAATCATCAAATCATAAGGTGAAAAGAAAATTTGTGTTTACATTTAGACATCCAATATAAAAATAGCTCTTGATATTTTAGAGTCAGTTAAAGTTGTTACTCTTGACTTACATTAGATAGTTTCATTGGCCAAGTGGTATAAAACATTTTCTCATGGATTACAGCATGTCTTACTGCCTGGGTTCAGTTCCACTATGTGGTTAGAAGTGCTGTGATCTTTAAGTAGGCACATGGATCCACTTGGCCACCTGTCTGATGAACAACTGCAGATATGACATAAATGGTACTATTAGAGTTGTTGCTATATATTTTGTATCAGCATCAATATTTGTGTTTAGCTTTGATTACTCTTCCATCCCTCACTAATCCTGCCCTCCCTCACCACAAGGATTGTAACACAAGTTTTTATTTATCCTTTTTCCTATAATTCAAGTTGTTACATTGTGTAAACAACCATATTTCAGATAACAACAGTGATTCAGATATAGGGGAAGAAAGAGCACCACCACCACTTCCTGAAAAACCAGAAAAACACCATTATGCCGATTACTCTAACTTACCTGACAAAGAAACTCCTCCACCCACACATACACGCTTAGGTCATCGGAAATCAAAGGTAAATATCTTTAAAATTTTCAATCGAACATCAATGATTCATCGAAAAGACTCAACACCAGAATAATAAGATGTCAAATATGTTTCCAAAATATTGATTACCTCCCCTGGGAATTAATTTTGATATGATTAGAGTTGAGGAATTAGAACTGTGGAGTCAGATAATAAAGGAGGAACATTTAGAGATTTTGTGGTGTAATTCAAACTAGTAGGGGAAAGGTGATAACATTCTCGAATGATGTTATGTCTGCGTATTTAAAAATAAATAGAAAGAAATTTTCTCTTTGAAAATATGTGTTTATTGTTTGAAATTACTTTTGTGCTGATAAGAAAATGCAGGCAATGGTAGAAATATTTTATTGCGTAGATAGCATAATTATATGTACATATATATCTATTTTATAACATAAATTGTGTATATACATTTGTATATTTTATTAAAATTCTATTTAATTACATTTCAGCCTGTTCCCCCTCTTCCAACTGAAAATGATACACCAGAGCCATCAAATCCCCCTCCTGTGCCAAAAAAGACCCATCACTCGTCATCGCCATTTAGCAAGACTAACAACCACAAATGATTAATTCTTCTTCTGTTGCTTGCCTCCCTTTAATGGGAACTCTTCTTAATACATTAGTTATGGATTCTACTATGGACTTATTCAACTTTTTAATATGCATGGTAAATAAAGTGTTTGTTACCATGGTGACTGTGGACATTTTAAATGTGGCCATTTTGAATGGCAAATTTGATTTTTTATAGAAACTTCAGGGTGATATAATCATCAACTAATTGATGAAATTGGTGCAGTATCATTTTGTCATAGATTTTCACACATAATTAAGTACTTGTAGGTTTGACTGTTGTGTTTGAAGTGAAACTGATTTTTTTTTTTTTAAATAATCTTTTTTTATTACAGTTGAGCAATTACAACCATAAGGGTAAATTTAAAGGCAACAAGGATAAATAAATCATTGTTTTTGTATCTGACTGGAATTTTAAGATTTAGATCCAATTTTGTTCTATCCTACTTATTACAATTTTATGCCATGCATGTTTTACTTTTTTTTCTTTAAATCATTTAGGGTTTTGTTGCTAAATCTGAAATATTGTAGTTATTTTTTAAATTTCCCAGCCTTTCCAAAATTTTGGATATGCATTTGCATGACACAAGCTTGATATTTCACAATAGAATTTTTTTGGACAAGTATTTTTTCTGATTTGACAATGAATATAAGAGTCTGCATGGGTTGAGACTTTTGAAACTAGATTATTGAAAGATAAAATCTGTATGCAAGAATATTGAATTTGCTTTTGGACTTTTGATGGTAGGTAATTTTTTCTATGGATAGAAGTATGTTACAAAAGATGCATGTTCCAGAAATACTTTTAAAAAGTACTGTGTTCCAAAAATTCCTTGTTTTAAACTAAATAGTTCCATTGAAATCGTATTATGTAATTTTGAAATAAATCTCAAAATTAAAGATCAACATTTTTGTAACCCTTCTGTCTTTATAGATATATAGATTGTTCAAAAACAAAAGCTTTGATCATTCCACTATAAATTTTGGGGTTGGTTAGGATTATTAGGACACAGTCATCAGTCACACTTACACTGATTGCATGAGCCATAGTTCTGGTTTCTATGGATATTCCTTTTGTTTCTATGGAGATAGTGAAGGTTTCTATGAAAATTATTCTGGTTTCTATGGAGGGCAGGCCGATTAAAGTGAAACCATCCTGGTTTCCATGGAGACTGTTCTGGTTTTTATTTTCCAATAGCCATGAATCTGGCTTTCTAAATTCTAAATTTATTAAATATACTCTTATATATGTAGATAACCATTTTTATGTCAAAAGGATTCATACATCCATTATTAAGACGAGTCTGTGGTCTGTGCAGATTTTTTTGTCTTTGATATGGGCAATATTTTTTTAACGGAAATATGTCAGATTATTAAAGCCAGTAATAAATTAAAATTACAATTCTGCACAAACTTGGTTGACACCTGATGCTGTATAAATTAAAATTCTGCACAAACTTGGTTGACAACTGATGCTGTATAAATTACAATTCTGCACAAACTTGGTTGACACCTGAAGCTGTATAAATTATCCTATTTTCCTTGTTTTTCTACTATCATGATTAATAATTTTTTCAGACTAGCATTTCAAATTAATCAAACTATGCATTGTTTTTTTCTATTTTGAATGTTGCCTTGTTTCAAGGGACCATTTGCTTGCTGAGTAATTTGCTTGTTGTTTTGACAGAATAAACATAGCATTTTTTTCTCAATAATTTATGAATGTGAATATATAACAACTTTTATTATTCTAGCAATAAGTATTTCTATTCTTCCACTTTTTTTTTAAATTTCTTTAACTAACAAAGTTTATGTCTTTAAATTTTTTTAGAATGTAAATACATAAAATTGTTATAAAGCTTGACGTACTTCTGCATCCATAAATACATAAAATTGTTATAAAGCTTGACATACTTCTGCATCCATTTCTTTTATTAGCTAAGTTCTGAAACTTTAAAATCTTTGTCCTTAATCAAATAATCATTTAATCAGCTCTTTTGTTATAATTTAAACAATTATTATTTAATAGAGTTGCTGAAAGGATATTGCAGGCCTTCAACCTGAAGATTGACCACCATCACCCTCTACCCAACCCACATAAAAATAACCAACATCGAAAGACTTCTGATATAGCACAGGAATCATTGCATGACAATCCAAAAATTGTTTTAGATATACATGTACATGCACACCATAGGCATTAAAATATTAATGGCCAAGCTTCTGTCACTGTCCAGAAATTAGTCCAAGCTTGTGTCTCAGTCCAGAAATTAGTCCAAGCTTGTGTCTCAGTCCAGAAAAGATAGGTTCCCTGACTTCCTCCTTTCATACAAAACAGTGCCTGATAATGTTTAATGTGATTTTGTTATATGTCCAGAGGAAACTTAAATTTACCTTCTTAAGCAAAAAAAAAATCATGTAATTAAATTATATCAACAAAGTACAAGATTTTCAGGTCTCATGTCATGGTAGAACAATTTATCCCATAGGATTTATTTTAAACATTAATTCTTTTCTGATATTGAATTTTCAGTATAGTGAAACATAAAAATAAATCACCAGTACAGCTTACAGCTTTTTGTCGGAATATTCACACTAGAACTTTGTATTATTGGAATTGAATTATAAATGCATGTGTTCCAAGGAAAGAAAATACTAAAGATTTATTCTGTTTCAGTTCCAGTTAGAAAGAATTTAATGTAACATTAATTCATATGCAAAATGGAAATAGTCCCCCCTCCCTTTGATTTAGCTTTATGTCAATATTTTTTGTATTTGCATTAATGTGTAGACTGTTTGCTGTTTATGTAAGTAGCCAAAGAAAAAGACAACTTGTTACTGGTACTGATTGTAAACATTAAGTATAAATGGGCGTCACCTGTATACCATGTGATACTTCACTAACATGTGTTAAACTATTGTTGTAGATGTTTTTGTGTGTGTCAATACACATTTGAAGAGAAGGTAGATGTTTTTATTCTTTAACAGTTGTTGTTAATGTTTTATTTGTAATTGCTGTTTGCTTTTTGTTGCTTCTAGTCAATATGTTTTGTAACTGATTTTATTGATCTAAAGGATTTTATTTTAACTTGTCTATACTGAATACAAAACAGATTTATATATACATGTACTGGTATGTCATACTACCATCTTCTGTATGTGTTTGCATCCAGTGTTACAAGTTGGTTTTTTTTTTCAGAAAAATGTTACAATTTTTGGTGAAATGTTTTTATAGACAAATTAAAGTTTTTAATTAAAGTTTTTGATAGAAAAATATTAGATTTTGGTATGAAGTATTTTTGATGGACTGACTATACATGCACACTATCTGGTGCATGATGGGAGATCAAGATTACAAAATTTAGAATATTACATTTTATAGGATTTCTGATCTAAAGTGACTTGAATTTATTTTATTTCTGTATTTAAAATTATTATCATATGTAATAATTATCTGTTAATAAATAATCATCAATAAATAAATCATGTGACATCATTATACAAATCATGTGACATGTCATGTGACGTTATCACACATACTTCAATATGTAATATTTTCATACATTCCATTTACCTTTACTTAATTACTTACATATATTTACAAGCATATACATTTTTATATACCTTGTTAGTTATTATACAAGTGTAAAATAATTTTATTTTATATCAGAATTTGTTAAAGTGTTTCAAAGTCATGTATTTGTTATAATAATGTAAGATATTGAGTTATGAAAATGTAATTATCATAATTGTATCACATATTCATGTATTCATACTGTTTGTATGACATTGTCATTGTTTCATAATTTCTGTATGAAACATTAATGTATTCATACTGTTTGTATGACATTGTCATTGTTTCATAATTTCTGTATGAAACATTCATGTATTCATACTGTTTGTATGACATTGTCATTGTTTCATGATTTCTGTATGACACAGTCATTTATTCATACTGTTTGTATGACATTGTCATTGTTTCATACTTTCTGTACGACACAGTCATTTATTCATACTGTTTGTATGACATTGTCATTGTTTCATAATTTCTGTATGACAGTGTCATTGTATGATAATGTCATGTAAGTGTATACATATATTTTAATGTTACCGTTACACTTTCCTTTTACTAATCATTGTACTTTTAGGTACTTATTGTTCATTTTTGGTAATACTTTGTGTTGGAAATTCCTCATAATTGGTATCAATTTTTACAATGATACAGTGGTATCAAGGTCACAGCATTTATATTTAGGTCATTGTGACATACATTTACATATTGGTCAATGTGGCACAATTATACCTAAGGCCCTGTGTAAGAATATTTATATGTATGTCAAAGTGACACTATTTATATGTAAGTAAATGACATTCACATGTAGATGTGACACACAAATTACATGCAAGATCAAATTGATGCTGTTAACATGTATGTCATTGTGTCAGTATTTATATGAGAGTCAATGTGATACTCATGTAACATAGTATTTATTGTGGCATTAACTAAATGTAGGTACTTGATATCATTTCTTTTAGGTCAATGTTATACTGTTTACTTGAAAGTCATATACACACTTTTAGTCTTGCCATTCTTTTTAGCTTGCCGGCACAAGGGTGAACAAATATGCAATTCATGTGGTAGAGCAAGAACCAATACCTATCAAAACTGTAGGTGAAAGGATTGGTTTTGACCTCAAAAATATACAGGTGATCTATGTTCTGATGTCAAATAATCTTATAAAATAGATAAATTGTAGGTCTAGAATGAATCTGAGGTAAATAGATATAAACTGAAGATAAAGTCAATATTCTTTGTATACAATTGTGTTCTTTATATACATTTTTAGAATAAATTTTTAATTTTATGTCCTACTTAGAATTAAGGTCACTAAGCAGCAAACAATACTACAAACTTTTGTTTTAACCAGTAAAATATACCAATATTACTCAAGTGCCTTCAGAAAAGGAAAAATAAGGTTTATTGTTTGTGTACTATTGTAAATGAAATATTTATAGTTATCTTGGTTAATTTAAACAACAGCAGTTTTATTGCCAAAGCTTAGTGGGTTTTTTTTTTATCAGGGTACTCTGGTTTCCTCCACTTGAGTAGTTTTATAATAAGATTGTCACTCAAAATTGAAACATCTGATTTGTAATATATTTGGTATAGCCCATCATATAATCGTTGTTTTGGATAAAAAATTGAAAATTATTGTTGTGATGACATGCTGTTAAAGTGATTAAAGGGCTTTGAACCACTGAGTGTACTAAAGTCATCCATTGATGGGTAGTTATCAACTTTTTTTTTTCAATTTTTTTTTTATCAGCTGGCTTGACTGAGGCATTGTAAGGTTAAATGTCTTTCTCAGTGACATATAGCAATCTTGTTTGGGTTCAAACCCTTAACCTATGATTCTGAAGATGGTCTTAATCTCATGGTTATGTGCCACCACCGCTAATGTTTAATGTCTTGCTCAACGACATAATAAGGTCCTGCTTGGGCTTGGGTAAGAAAAAACGTTGAAATAGAAGCATCCAGATGTAGCCACTTTGCCTTTTACTTTCACCGCTTATCAATACTAAGTAGTATTAAATGACTCTCTCTGCTTGAGAATTAATCTAAAACCTCTCCACTGTTTAATGATGTAACCTTAGTAAGCCATTGTAATTTTGTGGTATTTACTTTATGTCTTCCAAGTTCATTTAAAAAATATGGCCACACATTTTGTGGAATTTTGAAAAAAATGTATAATTTAAAAAATCTATGAAAAAGGTAACATATTTCAATTAATCATGTATTTTAAATAATATGTTATAAACTTTATTTATAAAATCATAATCTATAGATTATGACAACAGTTTGTCTTTTTCATTGTAATACAAGGCCATTGTAAATTAATAGTATATTTCTGGTAATGTCTCTCAAAAAGTATACTAAAAAAATTACTATTGTACAAAATTCAATTACTTTCTTTAACTATCTATGGAAAGCAAATTTTTGTTGGCCTTATTTCATGAAGACAGCAATATTATTATTATTATTATTATTATAAAACATTTTTATTGCATGTGAATTTATAATGCTGATGATATAAAAAAAATATTTATTGATATATTCCCAAACTTTAAAGAATTGATGAACTTATTTATGCCTCCTTATTCAGCAGTAAGTTTACCTGGAGTCAACAAACTGTAAAATATAGATTATTGGTAGAAAGAGCTCACCCCAGTTTCACAATCTCTAAACAATGATTTATTTTAGAAAAATTTGACTCGCGAGGTCGTGAATATTTAGGGATCAGATAGAAGCCCTATTTCTGGAATAACCCTTGTTTTTTTATGTTTAGCTTTTGTTACACTGTCAGTTTTAATCAGTGTACAAGTCATTTTTGTAACATAATTTAAAGGTGCTTTTTTTTATAAAACAAGAAACAAACTTGTATATTATTATTATTGAAGTAGCTATAATTTTGTCATACTTTATGTACATTTCATCTTTTTATTTTTGTATATTAAGTAATAATTATGTTTATACATTTGTTATATTGAACAACTCATAAAATATTCTCAATATATAACAGATTTTGTTGTATCTTACAAATGTTTATCCTATATTACTAAAGGTCATCATGACAACATGGTCAAGGTTTAAACAGCATTAAATCTTCCAACAAGAATACAATAATGTAGCTTTATGCCGCAGTCTAAATTTTTTCACTTATATCAAGGTGGTCATTTCATAGGTGGAAGAGACCTGAGCCACTAGCCTTCAGCAAGCAAGCTGACAAACTTTCTTGTACTAGGATCTGTCCTGTGTGGGAGTCCGTACTTAGGCTGAGAGGCCCCCGGCCACCAAGGCCTCTCAAACAAAAGATGCCTCACCACTGTTGTTATAAGAGCTTGTATGTATTATGAAAAGTAAATTGATTTCAGTGTTTATTTGTCTCTAAAGTGTTTTTTGATAAAAAAGAAATATAAGCCCCAGTGCATGGTTCAAATTCAATTAAAATCATTGAAGGAAGGGTTTTGAATATGTTGAGGTTCCTGTGTGGTTTGCAATTAATTTTTATGCATCCGCCTGTTCTGTCTGTCTGTGTCCCCAACATTTTCTGTGCATTTAAGGAACTGTCATTTGATTGTCTCTAACTCAAGCAATTTATTCCTTGAGACACCACATGAGATTGCAAATCAGTAATTTATAATAAAGTCAAAGGTCAAGGTAAAAGTTACTATAAATACAAATTCAGTTTCCAACCATTTAAAGACACACCAATATGTCTGATTGAAATTTGGTTTCTGTGCATCTAAAGATGTGTCAGAAGCAGTAAATTAACTTTAATGCAAATTTTTGCTGAAAATCTGCAACAGGAACTTTGGTTATGATATTTTTCTGTTAATTTTGTAAAAGTGATCAACTGATTACTAGTTTAACACTTTGAAATTGCTGACTTCCCATCAGTTTACACACATACTTAACCTATTGTACAAACAACTAAAGGGTTATTGGGAAAATCCTTGGTGTCATCCCAGGTAATTAAAGAATTAACAATTCATTACCTTGGATGAAACCAGCTACCCCTGATTATCTGGTCATGTAATCAGCTGACTGTATAATGCCTTGTTTAGGTACATTTTTAACCCTAGCCAATACAAGTAATTACCTAAGGCACTGGTTCATATTATCTTAATGACCACTGTACAGGTCCACAACACCCAATTACAATTTTGCACGTGGGTTCATTGATGTTTTTCTTCATATAGTTCTTGTTCTAATGTAAATCTGCCACAAAGGGGTGCTAGCATTATAAGGGTAATCTAGTACACAACAAAGATGCATCTAAACTTGCAAAATTTTATGAACCACATGAACTTTTATAATAAATCGAGTTTACTCTTGGTTAGAGAGTTACATGTGCATTTCTGGTCATAAAAAACTGCAAAAGTTTCAATGTTTGCAATATTACCTGTAGCTGGTGAAATCTCAATATATCAGTAAGTAAACATATTCTTAGCTTGTACCAACTGAGATCTTTACAATTTAGCTGGTAGATATTCCTCCAAATAAAAAATAATTCTAAAACTTATTGCAGGTTTTACTTGTTTATTTATGATTCTTGAAGCTGCTCCAAAAAGGGCTTAAATCTACAATGGCAAGCAACAACAACCAAAGCTTATAGTTATAGCCAGTGTTGTCTTACAAAGGGAGGTAAATCAATTAGGAAATCTACAAAGGGGGGACAACTCATTAACACAGATATAATATCAAAAGCTTAAAATTAAAACATAGGACGAAATTAACATTAAATTAAAAAGAGTAAAAACAATAAAAGACAGACACAACCAAAAATTACTTACAATATAAGTAAAAACAAATGACAAAAAACAAAAGTAAAACAGTTAACACATAACAAAAGTACAGGTAGTTTAATTTACATTGCCCCAACAAAATGTACAAAAGTACATGTTTGTATATAACAATAATATACATGACATGGATTTCACAAATACGCAACAAATAAATTTACAAAAAAATTGCTAAAAAATAATTAATTGTTAATTAATAATCAATTAACACTATTTAAAAAACAGGATGACTGGTGATAGTTTGGGATCTGGAATTGAAGATGTAAAAGAATAAAATGTCAAAAATGTTGATTTTAGATAAATAATCTACATTACAATATATCACCAGAAAATTCATATTCAGGCTTGAAAAGATGGAAGTCTTCTTCAATGAATTATTCAGTTAAAAAGAAACCTTGATATAGTCACAACCCATTTTTCATGGGTAAACACTAAATTAAGAGTTCACATAATATTTATGTTTGCTAATTATTGTTAAAAAAGAATTTATAAATTTTTTGTTTCTGAATTTTTTTTCTTGAGTTAAGAACAAATGTTAAATGAATGAACTATCGATCTTGGTCTTAAAAAGTTTTTAGACACAAGTTCATGTATCTTTCAACAGGCAAGAACAACAAATATTTTGAAAAAAGAGAGACCTTAAATAAGTCTATATACCAAGGCAAATGACAGAGAAAATGCAAGCCTTTTTGGAACCAATAAAATCTGTGTATGTTGAAGTTATTATTTCAGTATTACAAATTAATTAAAATTGTGACGTGATTAATAATAACCTTGAGCAAGCACTATTTTCAATAAAATAAATTGATGAATGTGATTATGCCAAGCCAAGACTTTACATTAGTACCCTGTGAGTTGACAACATTATTTTATCCAGTCTAAAGGTAAGGAGGTTTGATTAATGAATGATGTGTGTAATAATAAATTGCACATTATTACATGATGAAAATATAAACGTTTCTGGCATTGTAGAATGATATTTACATTATCATTATTTAAGCCGTATGTTTTAAGTTTAACAGATAATTAATGTACATACATACATGTATTATATGCCTCAACGCCCCCTTCCATAACAATGAGATGTGGTAAGAAATAGAAAGCACTTCATATTAAAGCTGTGCAATACACACTTTCTCAAAATGGCACATTTTTTTCGGACAGAATATTTAAAATTGCACTACAGATACAAAATATAATCCTTCCTAGAGAAAAAAAGTCGAACTGGGATGGAATGCTTGTCCATCAAAAATTAAAACCTCCCCAGCATTTGTGTTGGTAACTATTGTTTTAAATCTTTGTGTTTGTAACTATTGTTTTAAATCTAGATTAATATGTATACCTGTCAGACATGAAGATACAAAAATAAAATTCAAAAAAAGTTACCAGGTGTCCTTAAGACCCGTGATTTAAACACTAAAATTAAAAATGTCTGAAAAAAGTGAACAAGAGGCCCAATAGGGCCTGTATCGCTCACCAGGCACATCCTTATTTATTATTTGCTTTTTCTTTTTAAATATATTCAATCAGTAAAATGTAAACAAACTCACTAGCAATATCCTTATTTTCTATTATTACAAGCACTATTAATCATAAAATTTCTTTCGATTGGCCATGTACTTTCAGAAGATTTAGGCTAAAATAAACCTTATTTGCATGTTACATAACTATTGCAAAAATGGAAAATTGTACAGAAAAACCCATTACATATGTTTTATCCCCAACATCTAGTTTCTATGTTATAAATTTCAACAAAATCCGTACATAAATAAACCCAAAATAGCCATTTTTTTATTTTTGCTATTTATAGTAATGGCAGCCATCTTGGATTTCCAACAGACAAGTCGGATAAAATTTTGAATCTATACCACCTAAGGACCTTCCACATTCAATATCCTTTTAATTGGCCATGTACTTTCAGAGAAGAAGATTTTCAAAGATTTTGGCTAAAAATAAACTTTATTTGCATATTGCATAATTATTACACAAACAAAAATCGTACGGAAAAACCCGTTATATATGTTTTATCCCCAACATTCATTTTCTATGTTTCAAATTTCAACAAAATCGGTACATAAATAAACCCAAAATGGCCATTTTTTTATTTTTGCTATTTAAAGTAACGGCAGCCATCTTGAATTTCGGAAAGATATGTCGGATACAATTTGAATCTATACCACACAATTTAAGTCTTCTTTTGCAGCTGTGACCTTGACCTTTCAACATATGACCTTGAACCGTATATCAAAATGATTGTCATGTCAATACCTACAATATTCTAATATACATGCCCATACAAAAAGTTTATAGTTCTCAAGATAATTAGCAATTTAAGTCTTCTTTTGCAGCTGTGACCTTGACCTTTCAAAATATGACCTTGAACCATATGTCAAAATGATTGTCATGTCAATACCTACAATATTCTATTATACATGCCTATACAAAAAGTTAGTAGTTTTCAAGATTATAGGCAAATTAAGTATTCCGTTTGCAGCTATGACCTTGACCTTTCAACATATGAGCTTGAACCATATATCACTATGATCGTCATGTCAATACCTACAATATTCTAATATACATGCCTATACAAAAAGGATAATTAGCAATTTAAGTCTTCTTTTGCAGCTGTGACCTTGACCTTTCAACATATGAGCTTGAACCATATATCAAAATGATCGTCATGTCAATACCTACAATATTCTGATATACATGCCTATACAAAAAGGATAATTAGCAATTTAAGTCTTCTTTTGCAGCTGTGACCTTGACCTTTCAACATATGACCTTGTATCATATATCAAAATGATCTTTGTCACAATACCAACAATATTCTAATATACATGCCTATACAAAAAGTCAATTGTTTTCAAGATAATAAGCAATTAAAGTCTTTTTTGCAGCTGTGACCTTGACCTTTAAACATATGACCTTGAACCATATATCAAAATGGTTGTCATGTCAATACCTACAATATTCTAATATACATGCCTATACAAAAAGTGAATATTTTTCAAGATAATTAGCAATTTAAATCTTTTTTTGCAGTTGTGTCCTTGACCTTTGAAACATATAACCTTGAATCTTATATCAAAATGATCGTCATGTCAATACCTACAATATTCTAATATACATGCCTATACAAAAAGTTAAGAGTTTTCAAGATAATTAGCAATTTAAGTCTTTTTTTGCAGCTGTGACCTTGACCTTTCAACATATGACCTTGTATCATATATCAAAATGATCTTTGTCACAATACCAATAATATTCTAATATACATGCCTATACAAAAAGTCAATTGTTTTCAAGATAATAAGCAACTTTAAGTCTTTTTTTGCAGCTGTGACCTTGACCTTTCAACATATGACCTTGAACCATATATCAAAATGGTTGTATGTCAATACCTACAATATTCTAATATACATGTCTATACAAAAAGTCAATTGTTTTCAAGATAATTAGCAATTTAAGTCTTCTTTTGCAGCTGTGACCTTGACCTTACAACATATGACCTTGTACCATATAATAAAATGATCCCCATGTCAATACCTACAATATTCTAATATACATGTCTATACAAAAAGTTGATAGTTTTCAAGATAATTAGCAATTTAAGTCTAATTTTGCAGCTGTGACCTTGACCTTTCAACATATGACCTTGTATCATATATCAAAATGATCTTTGTCACAATACCAACAATATTCTAATATACATGCCTATACAAAAAGTCAATTGTTTTCAAGATAATAAGGAATTAAAGTCTTTTTTTGCAGCTGTGACCTTGACCTTTCAACATATGACCTTGAACCATATATCAAAATGGTTGTCATGTCAATACCTACAATATTCTAATATACATGCCTATACAAAAAGTTGATAGTTTTCAAGATATAGTGACAAAAATATAATTTTAAGCAATTTCCCCGCTTAGTACCTTATAATTTCCCCATTTTGAGCCCCATGGCTACCATTTGTGCAAATCTGAAACTAGATGACCTAAGGATGTTATAAATGAAATAACTAAGGTATATCTCTTGTACATTCAGAGGAGAAGATTTTTAAATTTTTTCACTATTTCCCCCCTTATGGGGCCCCAAGGGGACATAACTCTTTCATTTTTGCAAATCTGAAAGGGCTTCACCCAGGCATAATGGTTACCAAGTTTCATTAAATTTGGCCCAGTGGTTTTGGAGAAGAAGATTAAAATGTAAAGTTTACGGACGCACGCACGCACGCACGCACGCACGCACATACACACGCCGCATCATACCATAAGCTCACGCTAGCTAAAGCTAGGTGAGCTAAAAAACCCTAAAAACAAACCCTTTACTAGAAAATTACATATAGAAGTGTAGTATTTACAAATACAATGTAACATTTTGTATGATGAGTTATTTTTACTTTTACTTGTCTCTTCTTTCTATCAACATGCAGTAAAAATTTATATAAAGAAAACCTTAAGGATCTGAATATTCTCCTTTATAAACAGGTGCCCTTTATATGAAGGTTAAAATAAATGTGTGGCACAAAGACTAAATTATAAAATAATATGTAATAAGCAAGTCTTACTACAATACAATAGAAATAGGTCATTTATCCATACGAAATCAAAAGTTACACAGCTTTAAACAATTTCGAAATAATGCTAATACAAAATGTATTAACAACAAAAAATAGTAAAAGTTTTACTGTCTAAAAATATAACCTCATCATGCAAAGTATTCGGTATCTTTAAATCAGTAAGGACAAATACCCTGACTTTCATTTTTGCTTTCAGTTTCTTGGTTTTCCAGTTGTCCTATTTAAAAAGATGACAAAAAAAAAATCTATTTGGAAGGAAAAAAAAAGAAACAGAGACTGAAGTTATCAAGAGAAAAACACACTGGTTATTATAACTCTACTGAATTCATTAACAATTTACAACATAGAACTGAACAGGTGATATCCATTACAACAAGTGGCAGCTTCATGCTAATCAAATCATGAACAAGGTGTAATTTAACAATCATAAAAAAATTTTTGATTTATAATTTATGTACCGGCATCATTATCATTAGGCATAATCATTATCATTATCATCACAAATGATTCATACATTGAGTTTAAAGCTTATGGTTATTCACAGCTACAACACAAGAACATTTTTCAGTTATACCTGAAATAAGTGTCAATATCAAATGTACCATTTACAAGTAGAGTGTCAAACCAATATGACTATTTCCAAACCCCTGCACTCTACCAAACTAAAAACTTTTTTTTTATAATCCTGAAACCTTTCAAAACAGAACATTGTTTGGAAAGAGGATTTATTCTTATTAGATAAGTATTCCCATTTCAAAGGCAAATTTACCAAACAATATGAATGTTATATCCTAAAACTTGAGCGAACTTTAGACAGGTTTTTGGTTCACTTGGGATTCATTTTTCACAGGCTCCATGGTAGGATAATTCAGATATTTCACAATTTTTTTTAACTTTTCAGCCAACAAACATGAAATGATATTTGAAAGAAAAATAAATAATATAACATAATAACAAACTACATATTATTACTCTGATTATCATATGTAGTGAACACTATGTATAAAGTCAACAATGCCCTCTACTGGTAAGTTTCTAGTTACCAGAAATTAAATTAACTAATTCCTATTGGAATTAAATGTTTATATCAGTCTCTTAGAACACAGAAAACTTTTGAACAGATTCATACCCCTAAACCTGATACTTAGTTAGAATGCCCTAGATTTTCCAGTTTTAATGAAGTTTTGACAGGTTAAATGAAGTTTTGACAGGTTTAATGAAATGATTTTGACAGTTTCTGATTTTCTTATTTTACAACAGAGAAATAACCTCGAATAACTGAAATCTAACCCTGGTTAATCAAGAATATATTAGTAATCAATTTCTGTTTATGATGACATATATTATTTATTATTTACTAAACTAGTGTGGATTATGGATGTGAAACAAGATAAGAACCTATATGTGGAAAAGCTGGACAGCATAAAAAAATCAGCACATTTACCAAATTACAATATACTGTAAATAAAAATTTAATCTGTGTCATCAAATTGTGCAAATCATTTACCAACCAACTGTTCCACAGACTGTCAACATGACAACTGTTCCATGACTGACAACCAACTATCCTGCAGACTTGTCACTATGACAACAAATGTTTTGCAGAAAGGTCCTGATATTGTAACATACCAATATCTTAAACTTTCTATTCCTTATTTACATAATGTACATTAATTCATAATCCCAGCTGAAATAACATGTTTTTTTTAAAAAAAACAAAATGTGCAAAAATATTAACAAAACTTTTTCAAATCAGACAGGATTTGGCAAATGATGTTTAACTCTTCTAGGAACCATGTATCTGAGAAAAATGTCACGATATCTTATGCCTCATGCTGTTTCTATATGAGAAAATATGAGATCTTTTAATCCTTTCATTGTTAATACTTTTCCACAAAAAGGCCACTTAACTCAGTAGAAATAATAACTGCACAGCCAAGATCAAGGAACTATTTATCTTAGAAAAGGTCAGAGCCCATTACTTTCCATGACCTATGAGAGAAAAGGTTGCATCAATTAACCCTTACATGACCTATGTGAGAAAAGGTCACACCAATGACCCTTCCAAGACCCATGTGAGAAAAGGTCAGAGCATTTAATCCTTCCATGACCTATGTGAGAATGGTTAGAATTTTTATCCTTTTAATTACTCTTCTACAATAAACACACTTCAATTTACAGGAATGAAAATTGCCCAGTCAAAACATTCTTTTTAAAAATCATAAGCAAATTTAAAGCAAACAATAAGAAAGTTCCTTCAAAGTAACAAAAAATTCTTACCCAGCCATGCAAGAAAAGGAAAAGATAAGAAAATGTTAAACCAACATTTACAAAAAAAAATAAATAAATAAAATAAAATAAAATAAAAAAAGAAGAAGTTATTTTCACTTAAACAAACAAGAGGCCCAATAGGGCCTGTGATGCTCAACTGGCTGCATATGTAAGACAATGTTTGTTTTTGATTGAAATGCTGTCAAAATTGAAAGGAGAAGATTTTCAAAGAATTGATTAAATATTACACCTCATTTGCATAATTCGTAAAAATCGGGTCAACGAAAAATTTCTCATAAAAACCCGTTACATATGTTGAATGCCCCGCTATCTACTCTCTACATTTCAAATTTGAACAAAAACGGTTAAAAAATGACTCAGCAATGGCTATTTATGTGTTTTTGCTATTTATAGTAACAGCGGCCATCTTGGATGTCGGGCGGGGTCGCCTGGTACAAACTTCGTTCTACCCCACCTAGGGACCTTCCACACCAATTTTGGTTCCAATTGGCCCAGTGGTTTCAGAGGAGAAGATTTTCAAAGAATTGATTAAATATTACACCTCATTTGCATAATTCGTAAAAATCGGGTCAACGAAAAATTTCTCATAAAAACCCGTTACATATGTTGAATGCCCCGCTATCTACTCTCTACATTTCAAATTTGAACAAAATCGGTTAAAAAATGACTCAGCAATGGCTATTTATGTGTTTTTGCTATTTATAGTAACAGCGGCCATCTTGGATGTCAGGCGGGGTCGCCTGGTACAAACTTTGGTCTACCCCACCTAGGGACCTTCCACACCAAATTTGGTTCCAATTGGCCCAGTGGTTTCAGAGGAGAAGATTTTCAAAGAATTGATTAAATATTACACCTCATTTGCATAATTCGTAAAAATCGGGTCAACGAAAAATTTCTCATAAAAACCCGTTACATATGTTGAATGCCCCGCTATCTACTCTCTACATTTCAAATTTGAACAAAATCGGTTAAAAAATGACTCAGCAATGGCTATTTATGTGTTTTTGCTATTTATAGTAACAGCGGCCATCTTGGATGTCGGGCGGGGTCGCCTGGTACAAACTTTGGTCTACCCCACCTAGGGACCTTCCACACCAAATTTGGTTCCAATTGGCCCAGTGGTTTCAGAGGAGAAGATTTTCAAAGAATTGATAAAATATTACACCTCATTTGCATAATTCGTAAAAATCGGGTCAACGAAAAATTTCTCATAAAAACCCATTACATATGTTGAATGCCCCGCTATCTACTCTCTACATTTCAAATTTGAACAAAAACGGTTAAAAAATGACTCAGCAATGGCTATTTATGTGTTTTTGCTATTTATAGTAACAGCGGCCATCTTGGATGTCGGGCGGGGTCGCCTGGTACAAACTTTGGTCTACCCCACCTAGGGACCTTCCACACCAAATTTGGTTCCAATTGGCCCAGTGGTTTCAGAGGAGAAGATTTTCAAAGAATTGATTAAATATTACACCTCATTTGCATAATTCGTAAAAATCGGGTCAACGAAAAATTTCTCATAAAAACCCGTTACATATGTTGAATGCCCCGCTATCTACTCTCTACATTTCAAATTTGAACAAAAACGGTTAAAAAATGACTCAGCAATGGCTATTTATGTGTTTTTGCTATTTATAGTAACAGCGGCCATCTTGGATGTCGGGCGGGGTCGCCTGGTACAAACTTTGGTCTACCCCACCTAGGGACCTTCCACACCAAATTTGGTTCCAATTGGCCCAGTGGTTTCAGAGGAGAAGATTTTCAAAGAATTGATTAAATATTACACCTCATTTGCATAATTCGTAAAAATCGGGTCAACGAAAAATTTCTCATAAAAACCCGTTACATATGTTGAATGCCCCGCTATCTACTCTCTACATTTCAAATTTGAACAAAATCGGTTAAAAAATGACTCAGCAATGGCTATTTATGTGTTTTTGCTATTTATAGGAACAGCGGCCATCTTGGATGTCGGGCGGGGTCGCCTGGTACAAACTTTGGTCTACCCCACCTAGGGACCTTCCACACCAAATTTGGTTCCAATTGGCCCAGTGGTTTCAGAGGAGAAGATTTTCAAAGAATTGATTAAATATTACACCTCATTTGCATAATTCGTAAAAATCGGGTCAACGAAAAATTTCTCATAAAAACCCGTTACATATGTTGAATGCCCCGCTATCTACTCTCTACATTTCAAATTTGAACAAAATCGGTTAAAAAATGACTCAGCAATGGCTATTTATGTGTTTTTGCTATTTATAGTAACAGCGGCCATCTTGGATGTCGGGTGGGGTCGCCTGGTACAAACTTTGGTCTACCCCACCTAGGGACCTTCCACACCAAATTTGGTTCCAATTGGCCCAGTGGTTTCAGAGGAGAAGATTAAAGTTTACGCACGCACGCACGGACGCACGGACGCACGCAAAACCATGCCATAAGCTCAGCTGGCTTTAGCCAGTTGAGCTAAAAATTACTTGATGCACATGTAAAAGCGCAAATTAAAAGCCTGCTTTTTGATTGGTTGATAAATATATAGATATTATGAATATTTTTTAACAACAATATCAATTTTCATAACAATATCTCCTTATTCATAACAAAAAGTTATTTATACCTAATACCATTCCAACCAGTAAATTAACAAATATCAAATCAAATCATATACATATTATATAAAATTCTTGTAGAACTTTGTGGACATACATTATCAGTAATACAGTAAAACAGAATTTTTTCTTTTTAAATCAATCAAAGGGTTGTGAAAACTTGTAATATTTTTAATTATGAGAAAGATCAATCTACAGTAATTAAATAACAAAATATTTTGACATTCATTTTTAATGCTTACTATTACCAAATATCTTCTGGAAAATTACTTCAATCCTTTAAACAAGGTGAAAAATATGTCTGAAAGGAGTGATCCAGTTTTACCACATATTATAAATTACACATTATGTCTCCTTTAAATTCAATGACTGAGTAGTGGTTTACATCCAAGCAAACCAATAAACGTTCTCACACTAGAATCAGCCCTACTGGGATTCAAACCAAGACAGTGAAAGACACAGTGTTCTGTATGTATGTGCTTTAGACTGATATTTAACTTTAAACCTCTATGTGCAGTTGAATTTCAATTAGCTGAGTTGTAAGACTAACTTGGGTAGAAGATTAAAGATTTAGGGGTTAAATTAACTCAATTAATTACTATAAATATATATTTATGTTTATATCATTTCATATGAATTTCCACAAAGTTTTACAAAAAAAAAAGAAAAGAAAAAATTGGGTAACTTTATACAGCCAAGATAAAATAGACATTTAAAACCATACACTCGTATCTCATTAAATCCAAACCCCATGCAACACAAAAACCAATTCTGCACAGTCTGTGCTATGTCATATGGAATTATTTTACAATGACTGATGGTATAAATTCTTAGATTTAATTTCCCTACCCTTTATTTTATCAAATAACTGGAATATTTATACATATTTAAACTCTGATGAAGTACATGTACCAGTATTAAAGAAATACCAAACAGGTGAAGCTAGATTTTTCTTTTAAAAATACAATTTACAAATCTGCTCATAGTTTGTTAATAATGATGTTTTTGAAAAGTAGGTTGTCTCCCTTATAATGTCTCGCATTAACTCGGTTTGTTCTCATGGTTTTGATTTTTAAAAGACATTAGCACAATTCTTTTATTAAGAGCACTAAGATATTGCCAGTGGGCTGAGACATTATAATATGATTTTAGCACGATTATTTAATCCTTATCCTGATATATTAAGTTGACTTTTTTAAGTGATCCAAGTTTCAGAATAAATTAATAAATAATCTGATATATTTATATGTTTGTTGTTGTTGTTATATAAGTGCATTATAATAAGCCCTTAAATGACTGTGATTGTCACTTAAAAAATATTGACGAGACATGACAAGCCTCTGACTATAACTTAATGTATAGAATAAATAAAATCCAAATGACTAGTTTATGTCTCGCCTGAAAAGTGCAAATTTGCAGCGTGTCTTCATAGTGACCTATGTGAAGATCATTATTTTTGTTCTCATTCATGAGATAGTAGTCAGACAGTCATATCTGTTGTCACAGATACCAGCAGTTGATGCAACTGTCCTTGTGTTGAATTATGGCTTTTTTGGTTAAAATCACATGAAGCACTTCTCAGGAGAGACTTGTTATCCTCTATAGATCTCCGTGATTATATGATTATGTTTCTCTCATGAAACTGGTTATCCTGATGATATGTTTCATTGCTATAATAAAGGCGTCTGATCACAATAGTTAAGTCTGTTTACAACATCCAATCAGAGGGCTTGTTATACATGTATTTTAGTAGTTTCAGTCTGTATAAAACATCCAATCAGATGACTTCTTGTTCTCATAGTTAGTCTGTTTAAAAATGCCTATCAGACAGCCTCTTATGTTCACAGCAGTCAGTCTGCTAACAATATCCAATCAAATGGCCACTTATGATCACATTACAGCTCATAGTTATAAAACATTCAAAAAGATGAAAACCAACATTATATTTCACAAAATAAGCTGATTAAAAAAGGTCAACTTTGCGTTTCAAATCATTCTGCTTCCACTCTGCTAATCTATGGAATTCTTCTCTGTTCATTTTAAAGATGCTATAGAATTCATCATTTGATAAATGTATCTGTAATTATAAATAATTTATCAATTAAATGATTCAGATTATCACAATAAATTTTTTAATAATTCCTACAAATATGTAAAAATAACCTAAATTATTAAGTCAAAAATTATTGGAAATCAATTCAGGAAAAAAAAAATTAATGTGGTACAACCAAGAACACAACTCGTTATTGATTAATAAGCCTAACCAGAAAATACAAAACGAGATGTATCTATATTGGGATCACTGATTATATTACTCCCATTTTAGACAGACACTGAAATAAACACCCAGATGTATAAATACAGTACAATCTGAGACCCTCAAAAACGTCAGTTACTTTAAAACTTATAAAAATTCAGTTACAATTAATATCATTTTAATTAAAAGAATGAACTTTGATGACCTTTTAATAGATTTAACTGTATTTCCTTTTTACTTTTTAAATTCAGATTGATGTTTTAACTTTAGACAATGTGGATTCAGATACCCAACCAATTATCTTTATTGAACAATATAGACATTTAGACATTACTTCACCCCTTATATAGGTATTTATGTTTATACAAACCTCTAATAAGTTTCTGTCTACATCTCTTGGTAAATCAAAATTGTTATTTTTAATCTTTCATATGGATAAATCTGAAAAAGAAATGAAAAACTTCTTAATAAAACACATTACCAAAGAAAAGCATGATACTTATCATCAATTACAAATGGCAACATACCACGCAAGTTGGCTGACTGTTTGTTGTAGCATTGCATCAACAATATTTTAGCTATTCATCATAAGAGGAAGTTTATCAATTCTTTGGGACTAATCAAAGAAAAAGTTTGTGTATGCTTTAGATCTGGGATTGTTTTATGATCTGTCCTGTAGTCAGAGTGACTTTAGTGCTAGCTAACAGAGCCATTAGGATGCAGGTAAGCATACCACTCACTACCCATGTCACATTATCTTGATACCAGGGTAACCAGTCAATACTCTGTCTCATACCACTACCCATGTAACATTATCTTGATACCAGGGTAACCAGTCAATACTCTGTCTCATACCACTACCCATGTCACATTATCTTGATACCAGGATAACCAGTCAATACTCTGTCTCATACCACTACCCATGTCACATTGTCTTGATACCAGGGTAACCAGTCAATACTTTGTCTCATACCACTACCCATGTCACATTATCTGATACCAGGGTAACCATTCAATACTCTGTCTCATAACACTACCCATGTCACATTATCTTGATACCAGGGTAACCAGTCAATACTCTGTCTCATACCACTACCCATGTCACATTGTCTTGATACCAGGATAACCAGTCAATACTCTGTCTCATACCACTACCCATGTCACATTATCTTGATACCAGGATAACCAGTCAATACTCTGTCTCATAACACTACCCATTCACATTATCTTGATACCAGGGTAACCAGTCAATACTCTGTCTCATACCACTACCCATGTCACATTATCTTGATACCAGGATAACCAGTCAATACTCTGTCTCATACCACTACCCATGTAACATTATCTTGATACCAGGGTAACCAGTCAATACTCTGTCTCATACCACTACCCATGTCACATATCTTCATACCAGGATAACCAGTCAATACTCTGTCTCATAACACTACCGATGTCACATTGTCTTGATACAGGGTAACCAGTCAATACTCTGTCTCATACCACTACCCATGTCACATTATCTTGATATCAGGGTAACCAGTCAATACTCTGTCTCATACCACTACCCATGTCACATTATCTTGATACCAGGGTAACCAGTCAATACTCTGTCTCATACCACTACCCATGTCACATTATCTTGATACCAGGGTAACCAGTCAATACTCTGTCTCATACCACTACCCATGTCACATTATCTTGATACCAGGGTAACCAGTCAATACTCTGTCTCATAACACTACCCATGTCACATTATCTTGATACCTGGGTAACTAGTCAATACTCTGTCTCATACCACTACCCATGTCACATTATCTTCATACCAGGATAACCAGTCAATACTCTGTCTCATACCACTACCCATGTCACATTATCTTGATACAAGGATAACCAGTCAATACTCTGTCTCATAACACTACCCATGTCACATTATCTTGATACCAGGATAACCAGTCAATATTCTGTCTCATTCAACTACCCATGTAACATTATCTTGATACCAGGGTAACCAGTCAATACTCTGTCTCATAACACTACCCATGTCACATTTATCTTGATACCAGGATAACCAGTCAATACTCTGTCTCATTCAACTACCCATGTAACATTATCTTCATACCAGGATAACCAGTCAATACTCTGTCTCATACCACTACCCATGTCACATTATCTTGATACCAGGATAACCAGTCAATACTCTGTCTCATACCACTACCCATGTAACATTATCTTGATACCAGGGTAACCAGTCAATATTCTGTCTCATATCATTACCCATGTAACATTGTCTTGATACCAGGGTAACCATTCAATACTCTGTCTCATACCACTACCCATGTCACATTATCTTGATACCAGGGTAACCAGTCAATACTCTGTCTCATACCACTACCCATGTCACATTATCTTGATACCAGGGTAACCAGTCAATACTCTGTCTTATACCACTACCCATGTAACATTATCTTGATACCAGGATAACCAGTCAATACTATGTCTCATAACACTACCCATGTCACATTATCTTGATACCAGGATAACCAGTCAATACTCTGTCTCATAACACTACCCATGTCACATATCTTGATACCAGGGTAACTAGTCAATACTCTGTCTCATACCACTACCCATGTCACATTATTTTGATACCAGGGTAACCAGTCAATACTCTGTCTCATACCACTACCCATGTCACATTATTTTGATACCAGGATAACCAGTCAATACTCTGTCTCATACCACTACCCATGTCACATTATCTTGATACCAGGGTAACCAGTCAATACTCTGTCTCATACCACTACCCATGTAACATTATCTTGATACCAGGGTAACCAGTCAATACTCTGTCTCATACCACTACCCATGTCACATTGTCTTGATACCAGGATGACCAGTCAATACTATGTCTCATAACACTACCCATGTCACATTATCTTGATACCAGGATAACCAGTCAATACTCTGTCTCATAACACTACCCATGTCACATTATCTTGATACCTGGGTAACTAGTCAATACTCTGTCTCATACCACTACCCATGTCACATTATCTTCATACCAGGATAACCAGTCAATACTCTGTCTCATCACACTACCCATGTCACATTATCTTGATACCAGGGTAACCAGTCAATACTCTGTCTCATACCACTACCCATGTCACATTATCTTGATACAAAGATAACCAGTCAATACTCTGTCTCATAACACTACCCATGTCACATTATCTTGATACCAGGGTAACCAGTCAATACTCTGTCTCCAACCACTACCCATGTTACATTATCTTGATACCAGGGTAACCAGTCAATACTCTGTCTCCAACCACTACCCATGTCACATTATCTTGATACCAGGGTAACTAGTCAATACTCTGTCTCATACCACTACCCATGTAACATTATCTTGATACCAGGATAACCAGTCAATACTATGTCTCATAACACTACCCATGTCACATTATCTTGATACCAGGGTAACCAGTCAATACTCTGTCTCATACCACTACCCATGTCACATTGTCTTGATACCAGGGTAACCAGTAAATACTCTGTCTCATAACACTACCCATGTCACATTATCTTGATACCAGGGTAACCAGTCAATACTCTGTCTCATACCACTACCCATGTCACATTGTCTTGATACCAGGGTAACCAGTCAATACTCTGTCTCATAACACTACCCATGTCACATTATCTTGATACCAGGGTAACCAGTCAATACTCTGTCTCATACCACTACCCATGTCACATTATCTTGATACCAGGGTAACCAGTCAATACTCTGTCTCATAACACTACCCATGTCACATTATCTTGATACCAGGGTAACCAGTCAATACTCTGTCTCATACCACTACCCATGTCACATTGTCTTGATACCAGGGTAACCAGTCAATACTCTGTCTTCTTAAAGTCAAGTGTTAGGCAAAGCAAGTGATAGCAAATTTTGAAGTCTTATGTATGAATTGGCCTGGGTTTCAACTCACAACCTCCTTCATTTCAGGGGGCCTCGGTGGCCGATTGGTCTAAAGTGCGCTTACGGATCACAGCACCTCTCACCACCTGGGTTCAAATCCAACTCAGGACAGATCCTAGTGTGAGAAAGTTTGTCAGTTCGCTTGCTGAAGGTGGGTGGTTTTCTCCAGGTACTCCTGTTTCCTCCACCATCCCAGAACTGACCACCGCAAAATAAGTGAAAGATTCTTGACTTGGGCGTAAAACACCATTACTCTACTCTCTCTACTCTCCTACATTTCAGGTGGATGCTCTACCCCTGAGTCACCAGGTCAAACAAATGCTTCATTAAAAACAACTGTGACATTCTAAGAATATATTTAACATGGAATGCAGAAATTGATTCCCAAACAGAAAAATTTCTGCTATTTAAATAAACAAAACCATTTACCTATCAACTTAAGGATGGTCCATGTTGTGTTCAAGTTTGATTAAGTTTTTCTGAAATGCTTTGTAATAAAAAGTGCTAAAAGCAATTTTCTGGAGTTAAGATGTTAATATACTGGAAAAAAAATTAACATTGCAAATCACTTAACACAAAACACTAATACTGAGTCTACCAGTAAAGGTCAATAATGAGAAAAATCGGCTCTTCTCTTACAACTATTGACTCAAGTCAATCTTGCTAGTGAGACAACTTGGTTTGAGTGCAGACTCTTTTAACTGCTAAGCCATTTTCAGATTTTCTCACCTCTGGTTCAACTTCTGTATGCCATGTACTTCTCTGAAATGTTAATAGTGATACTCCAGGACCATCATGAATACTGGATTGATGTCCGTATGATTTCTAAAAACATGAATCAAAATCAATGTAGTATAAAAATGATTAATAAATCAAACATTTTCAAGTAAAAGTCAAATTTTTTATCTGTTTGCCACAACAATAACTTTTCCTTAACACAGGCCGATTTATTAAACAACATTAACACAACTAGAATGTATACTTGCGAGCAAGTATATGTCTGCGTATCAGCTCTCTAAAGTGGTGCTCCAGAGGAGCAGAGGAAATTCCAAGAAAGAAAGAAAGAACTCTCTAGAAAGAACTCTCTGGAATTCCATGGTTTTAACCAGATTTCTCTGAAGTCCTTCCGAATTCCGAAAAACAGTGAACAAATGACCTGCACATGGTCAATCCCTACCATTTGACAAAATTTCAACCTGATCGGATAAGAAACATAGAAGGAGATGTCTCTGAAAAAAATCTGTCAGAAACGAGGAGGAATAATAAAAATAATATTAAAGATTACAAGTATCAACAAGATGTCTGCTGATACGCAGACATAATAACAGGTTTTCAGTTTATTTAGGTTTAGCTTAAACTGGTTTTCAGAATAATCAGGGTTCAGCTTAAACAGGTTGTAAGTTTACTAAGAGTTCAGCTTAATAAGGTTTTCAGTTTAGTAAGGGTTGAGCTTGAAAAGGTTTTTAAGTTAAACAGGTTTTCAGTTAAGAAGAGTTCAGCTTTAATAGTAAAGGTTGAGCTTAAAAGGGTTTTCAGTTTAGAATGTTCTTAGGAATTAGCTTAAAAAGGGTTATCAGTTAAGTAGGGGCGGAGTTGAAAATGTCTTCAGTTAAACAGGTTTTAGCTTAAACAGATTTTCAGTTTAGTAAGTGTCCAGCTTGAAAATGTTTTCAGTTAAACAGGTTTTCAGTTTAGTAATGTTTTGGTTTACACATTATCAGTATACCCAGTGCTCAGCTTGGAAAGGTCTCAGGTTTACTCAGGATTCTGTTTTCACTGATTCCATTGTAAAATTTACATTTAGAAAATACAAGTTTATAAATTTTAGACTTACTTCTGTATTGACTGTGGATGTGGAAGTATCTACAAATACAGACAAATAAAAAAAATGACTCAGGATTATAGGTATTATGAGAGAGATTGAAAACTTTAAAAAATTAATGAACTATACCGGTATGTATATATACATATATATAACATTATATAAATATTACATTTAATTGTTAGTTTCAAATAGTAGCAAAAGAACTTTTTACAATGCAACAAGCATTTATCTTTCAGTAGCTCTGGCTATCCTGCAGAAAACAATTCTCATTCTGCTTCATTTATCATGCTTTTTTAAAACTGAACCATACATTTATGCAAGTACCTCGAAAACACCCAACCTTCTTTTTTTTAAGTCTCATCTGACAGACTACCTTCATAACAAGTCCTTTAACAGCTCTAGTGAGCTAAAAAAAATTAAAAGTAACATCTAGAAATATAAATCCACAATTCTTAACTTCTTTATCCATTGACAGAAGCACTAGATAAAAGCTAGAAACAAGTGCCTTACCACATTGTTTTTGCCCTATTTTAACATAAAACTGGTAATATACTTGATAATAAATGCTTGCACTTTTTTAATGAGCAATCCTATCAAAAAGTTTCCACAATTTTAAATCTCAATGTTGACAATTTCAGAGCAAACATGTTTTTGCTAATGATAATTTCAGGATTGTGTCATAAAAAACTATACACATCAAAACAACAACTGTCAAGGACAAAATCCTATTGTTTCATTGTATTTATCAGATATTTTAATGATCAAGAATTAGGGTGGTAATGTATAAATAAGCAAAAATTCAACAACCAGGTGACTTATTAGTTATATACAGGCCTTCACAAACGCAAATTTTTGGCAAAAAACACCAATTCAAACTTAAAAGAGCTGATTGAACAATATCCAAATCAGCTTTTTTGCCAATCGTTGGGAGGGGGGGTATCGATGTACCCTTTGCCTACTGCCGATTGACCCTACCGGCGTTTGTGGAGCCCTGGTTATATAGTTTATATACTCACAAGGTGCTCTATGCTGGTGACTATCCTCATGACTGGAGTCAAAATCATAATATCTCTGTTTAAAAAAAACAAATATAATCAAAAGAAAATACTGAAAATAATGTGTCGGAAAACAAATATTTATTTGTATAAAATCATAAATATAAATATAAGTCAGTGGTTGTTTTTACAGGTTTTTCTAGAAAATTTTTTCATTTTATTTTGTCAATTTTTTTTTTAAAACTACTACTTTGCTCCTGATTATAAGAGAACTTGATTTTCCATAATAGTCTTCAGTTTATTTTTAACATTTTTTACATTAAATCAGTTTCCCCTACTTAAAAAGAGTTAAGTTATACTTACAAAATCTAATGGACCACCAAACACACCCGAAACTGGTAATGTTGCTGCCTTGGCAACAAGACCATAACTGCCATATCCTGGCTTAGGCACTGAAATGTAAAGATAAAATAAATAAAAAGTCTGAAAATTACTTTTTTGAATCTAAAAGTGACATTTTGTCTTTCATAAAAAAATTTAAGATAACCCATAAAACACAATGACTCTAAGTCTTAGCTTTTTAAAGTAAATGGCCTTATTGTGCGAAACCAGTGTTCATTATCCCACCTCAATTTTTTCTTTGATAAATTCAAGTGAATCAAAATTCAATTACAATTTGTACTTATTTCTTAATGATCAAAAAGAATACATATTAAAATCCACAGTAAATTACTATTTGTTCAGTCAAACTTAGGCTTTATGAGTTGAGTAATGGTGTTTAACGTCCCAGTCAAGAATATTTCACTCATATCAAGACGTTGCCAGCTAAGGCGAAAGTGCAGAAATTTTGCCTGTGTGTTGTGCTGATGGCATTATACAGCAGGATTCTTTATTGTGCCACACCTGCCATGACACAGGACCTAGTTTTATTTTAAGTTCCCATCCGAAAGAACCATGACTTTCATTTTGTAATGCCGAGTGCTTGGCGAAAGAACAGTAACTACCTACTTTCAAGTCTTGGGTCAGACCCAGTTGGGGTTCGAACCCATGACCTCCCACCTATGGAGAGCACTGCTTTATGAATGGATTTTGCAATAAAGTCATATAAAGAAAAACACAGGAAAAAAATTATTGTATGGCTAAATGGGGAATTAAAATGCGGTTTTACTGTTTATATTTTAAATGATATTTAAAAATACTTTAAGGATTATGAATTCTGGTAGTTCTGAAGAAGAACAAGAGGCCCAAAAGGGCCTGTGGAGCTCAACTGACGAAAATGGTTCTTGTGCCTCCATTTATATAAACTCGATACAGGGACTTGAGCTGATGTTAAATGCTAATGTAAAAGCTGTAGACCTTACAGTTTCAGACAAGAAGATTTTTAAATTTGACTTCCCATATAAGTATATGTAGATATATGGGCCCCTGGGTGGGACCAAAAATGGCCCGGGGCCTTTATTTGTACAAACCTGGTAAAGGGATTTGAGCTGATTATGAAAGCTTTCAGCCTTACAGTTTCACAGAAGATTTTTAAATTTGATTTCCAATATATGCATATGTAGATATATTGGCCTTTAGGGTGGGGCCAAAAATGGCCAAGGGGACACCCTTTGTACAAATCTGGTAAAGGGACTTGAGCTGATGTTAAATGCCAAATATAAAAGCATTAGGCCTTACAGTTTCAGAGAAGAAGATTTTTAAATTTGATTTCCAATATATGCATATTTAGATGTATAGACCCCTGGGGTGGGACCAAAAATTACCCAGGGGCCACCATTTGTAAAAACCTGGTAAAGGAACTTGAGCTTATATTAACTGCCAAATATGAAAGCTTAAGGCTTCATGGTTTCAGAGAAGAAGATTTTCAAAGTTGATATCCCATTATAAGCCATATATGCATATGCAGATATATGGACCCCTAGGGTTGGGCCAAAAATGGACCGGGGGCCACCATCTGTACAAACCTGGTAAAGGGACTTGAGCTGATGTTAAATGCCAAATATGAAAGCTTTCGTCTTACAGTTTCAGAGAAGAAGATTTTTAAATTTGATTTCCAATATATGCATATGTAAATGTATGGGGCCCTGGGGTGGCGCCAAAAATTACCCAGAGGCCACCATTTGTAAAAACCTGGTAAAGGAACTTGAGCTGATGTTAACTGCCAAATATGAAAGCTTTAGGCTCTACATTTTCAGAGAAGAAGTTTATTAAACTTGATTTCCAATATATGCATATGTAGATATATGGACCCCTGGGGTGGGGCCAAAAATGGACCGGGGGCCACCATTTGTACAAAATTGATAAAGGGGCTCAAGCTGATATTAACTGCCAAATATGAAAGCTTAAGGTTTCATGGTTTCAGAGAAGAAGATTTTCAAAGATGATATCCCATTATAAGCCATATATGCATATGCAGATATATGGACCCCTAGGGTTGGGCCAAAAATGGACCGGGGGCCACCATTTGTATAAACCTGGTAAAGGGACATAAGCTGATGTCAAATGCATAATTTGAAAGCTTTGGGCCTTACAGTTTCAGAGAAGAAGATTTTCAAAGTTGATATCCCATTATAAGCCATATATGCATATGCAAATATATGAATCCCTGGGGTGGGGCCAAAAATGGACCAAGGGCCACTATTTGTAAAAAGTTGGTAAAGGGGCTCAAGCTGATATTAACTGCCAAATATGAAAGCTTAAGGCTTCATGGTTTCAAAGAAAAAGATTTTCAAAGTTGATATCCCATTATAAGCCATAATTGCACTTTTTACGAAGTATGACAGAAAAATGCTAAAAAATGCGTAACCTAGTTTTTGACAGAATTTCATGAAATGTACCAGCTATATGTTTAAGGGTGTCTAGAAGCCAAATATCACATCAGATTTTGCATATAATCTATGGTTTCAGAGAAGAAGCTTATTTTAGGTTTTTTGCATTCTAGGGCGCTGTGATCTACTTTTGGTTGCCATGGAAACATTCCTGCCAAGTTTTGTTAAAATTGGACCAGTAGTTTGTGTTTTTGCTGTTAACGGACGGACGGACGCAAGCACGCACGCACATGCGCATCATGCCATAAGCTCATCTGGCTTTAGCCAGTTGAGCTAAAAAACACATGTTGTAGAAATGGTAATATCCATATGCATAGTATCCTACCTGGAAAGTTAGCTAAAGTAGACATTGTTCTATAACCCCTTCTTATATCACTGTCATCCCATGCCCTTCTTGGTCGATCCACAAACCTTGATGGAGCTAAAATTTAGACATTAAATTGAAATATAAAATCTTATTAAAGAGGTATGGGCTCTGAAAAGTGACAGACATCAATACCAGGATAATGTCAAATATTCAGGTCTAAATAATATAGAAAGTAAGAGTCATCAATATGAGCATTTATATCTATTTTGACAGGTGGTAAATTATTTAAAATATTGATAGGTGTCAAATATTTTCAATTCTGGCAGGTGTTTATTCATTTTAATCTGGACATGTGATAAATTATTTCAATTTTGACAGGTGCTTAATAGACTTTTTGTATGGGCCACAATTATTCTTAACAGGAAAAATATGGAATAAGAATTAAACAAGAATTAATCCAGTCATCTGAAGGAGGACAAGAATTTGCCTGTGTTAAAAGGGTTTATGGATATCTCAAAAAGAGAGGCAATTTAACTGCATATATTCTTAAAGAAATTCTGGTATGACCACTTACAAGCAAACATGGGTGATTGATATCTTGTATGATATCTGGGTTCGTGATCAGCACTAGGTACTCGAGAAGCCTTCCATGGATCCAATGGTTTATGAGGTCTTACTTTCCTTTCTGCCAATTCTTTATAAATAACACTACCAATACCAGAGGTATCTTTAAACTTCGATATTTCCTCTATCTCCTTGGCAACTTGTGGATCTTCTTCTGGACCTTCATCCTCATCATCATCTGTCTCTCCTCGAGACTTTCTTCTTTCTCTCACTTAAGTATGAAAAAACAGAAGAAAAATTAACAATCTTTCACAGAAAATGCATAAAATAAATATTTTTTGTACAAAAATCTAGTCAAATTTATATATAACAATATATAAAGGTTGCCAAAATTTTGAGTTCTTATACATTTCCTCTTGGTGAAATTTCATTTATATTTTTAAATACAAACTTATAAGTGGTTGAAAAATATGTAACTCTTTATGTATTAAAGTTAAGAAATTTCCCTAAACTCACTCTTCTTAATAATCCATTTATGTTTATTTCATGCCTAGGATTTTTCAACTTAACAATTTAGAAGATGTATTTTAGGCAGCCTTCTGTGTAAACCAGCATAAAAATTTCTTTTGCCATGGAATCCCTTTTGCCAATATGAAATAGATTTCAAATTTAAAACTTTTCATGTTTTGAATATTTCATGTGAAATTTTTAAATTTTCAGCACAATGACATTAGACAATTTGTTTTCCAAAAAATAATCTTACTTATATCTGGTAAAATGGCGGCTAAAGATGGAGGGCCTGGCCAATCTTCTCGTTCTATTTTAGGGACTTCATTTGGTTTACTAGGTTTTCCACCAGGAAACATGCTCATTCTAATGGCTTCTTCATTCTTAAGATCAGCTGGTGATGATGCTCTCCGTGTTCTACGAACTATCACTTTTGTTCCAGTTGCTGAAATATTGATGAATAAAATATGTATTTCAGTTATATCCAGAAAACACCAGCTAAAGGATTAGTTAAATCTTGTAGCCATACAGATAAATACCAGGATAATGTTTTTTTTTTTTAAATGAATTACAGTTCTTATTTTTATAGTGTACTTACCTTTGAACTCTTTTAACACCATTTACTCACAGTAAGTAGAAAGTATTTTAAAACACTAAGCATACTTTCACTTTTTATGGCTCCAAAGACCAAAATAAAATTGATTTATACAGTTTTATAAAACATCTGAACAACTTAACATATTATAATTTTAAAGTTTTGATAAAAAAGAAAATTTTATTATTTACCTAATTGTGCCATTCCACCTGAAAAAAGAGAGAAAAAATAATCAGAATAGCTCTAAAGGCTGTTCAATTATTTTTTTTTAATCTGAAAGACATCTGCATGCAAGTTTTTTTTATCTGATGCTATTGGTTTCAATCACTGAATTTTCCATACTATTTCTCAAGTAGTTATTATCATGTTTGTTTTAAATTGAGGTTTTTTAAGACTCGATGACCATAGAGACCCCCAAATGCTTACCTGGGAATAATTTACCTCAAGTTTAATTCTGGCAAATCAGCTGATGAAACAAACTGAGTTTTGAAACAACAAGGCCTTCATTTCTATGTTAACACAAAGTTTGTATTATTTGGCCCAGTGACCCATTTTTTAAAAGTGAACAGGACTGGTTTGAGAACTTCATTAATCATTGGTCAAGAAGAAAATTCTAATTAAGTTTGAAGAATGGGCTAAATATATGACCAACAAGGTGTGAACAAGGTTTTCTATGATTTAACCTTGTGACCTATATGACCAATCATGAAACAAACATAAATCTGAATTTGCTTTTGTCAAGATAATTATTCTAAGCAAGTTTGAAGGCCATTGGACTAAAATTGTGACTTTTACTGTGTAAAGGATTTGTTATTTGACCTAATGACCAACATACTAATCAAACATGATCTTGACCTCGTTTGAGTAAGATTCTGTGCAAGTTTAAAGAAGAGTGAATTGTGGCTTAATAGAAAAAAGTGGCTCACTACAAGCAGTTTTTATGATTTGACCTGTGACCTACATAATGACTCAATATGTCCTTTACATATCACTGATCTTGCAATTAACTAAAGGCTTATTCTGAAAAAGTTATATGAATATTAGACTAAAATTAGGGGGTTATGGTGTGTTAATAAGGTTTTTCTGTAAACTGACCTAGTCATATACAAATTTGGCTTAGCTTTTGTCAAGAAGAACATTTTGAGCGAGTTAAAAAAAAGATTGGACTTAAAATTTGTTTATTTTTTGGTTTATCAGGTTTTTATGTAGAATTAATATTAGAAAGACACAGATGGAGAGACAGAAAAAAATCACAAACAGAAAATTGAGTGATAGAGAAAAGTGTCTCCATCTGTGTCATAGTAGCAACTTGTTAAAACATTTTAAATTTTAAGCACTTACTTTTCTTTGATTTCAAGAATTCTGGTGTTTCTCTGGAATATGAAAAATTTGCTGAAATAAAAAGAAGCAAAAAACAACAATTTAAAGAAAATTAAACTTACTGTAATATGTAATTATGAGAAAAAAAATTCACAGAATAAGATGTCTTGTCTAGCTTCTAAAGTCATCATGAGCTAGAATTATTGGTTTTAATCTGAACTAATTATACATTCTAACATGCAAAAATAAAACCCAAGTTGTCATCTTATATCAAGTAATCTGGTTTCCTAAAATTAAGACAAGCTTAGCTGGCATTAATTGTATGGGGAAAAACAATAAAACCAATGTGTTCAAGCAGATGGCCTACTAATTAAAAAGACAATTCTGGTTATCCAGAGAAAATCGGTCACCATTGGCTGGGTTGCTAGATGCTATCAAGTGTGGGAAGAAGATTAATTCCATAAAATGGAGTGGAATTCAATGAATGGCGGATCTTGTCTTTTAAATTTGCAGTTAAGGAACAGATTATACAGATTAATGGGATAAAAAATTCCTGCCTTATAAGCAAAGATTAAACTAAATCATCATACCCGGTCTATGAAAATGAGGAGATTTTTGTTCAAACTTTGGGTTAAGGCTAGCTTTCTTTAAGTAATTATGTTTTCCATCTTGAAGATAACTTGTAGTGTAAAATCTCCCATAATTCACCTCTGATCCTCGCTCATAAGAATCCTGAAAAACAGAGAAAAGTCATTTGATTTTATGATTATTTAGAAAAAAAATTATAATTATAATTTTTTCATCGGAACTTTTCAAAATGGTTATAAAGGAAATCAGGGTTATTTGTGTAAATAGAGGTTAATTTGAAGTCTCTCCGTTACATTTTATCTCTCAAATCTAGTTTTACTGTCCTAAAATCTACTTTTCAATTCCTAGTAGCCTGGTAGTCAAACTCAAAACCTCATCACTTTTTAAATCATAAAAATTTAAAATTACAAGAACAAACCTTAAAAAAAACAGACAGGGACCTCAGAGGCCAAGTGGTCTAATTTGTCGCAGTGTCTTTCAACACCAATAGTGCAGATTCCAGTATGAGAAAGTGTGTAAGTTCTCTTGCCAAAGGTTGATAGTTTTTCTTGGGTACTCTAGTATTCTACCACCATCCAAGAACTGACCACAATCTATGCAGGTGATTAAGAATCTTGACTTGGGCAAGAAACTTCATTACTACACTGAATTACACTACAATGCACTGTATTGAACATGGAAAGTAACTTAACACAAACTTAAAGATTGCATGCAAGATCTAACCTTTGACAATAAATCAATCAATCAATCAATAAGCTTTTACAACTTTATGTTTAAAATCTTGATAAACAGTAAATAAAATAAAAACAATTATATACTTAAATCCTAGATCATAAGGCACTAACACTATTTCCTTTTTTTATTGACCCTATATATTGACAAAATACAGAGGTTAAGTTTATTAAGAATATCAAGTTATACGTATTTACACTGGTTTTTGTAGTCTGGGGGGGGGGGGGGGGGGGGGGGGGGGGGGTACAGAGAGAAACAGGCTAGATGTAAACTGATGTACAATACATGTAGATCTTTTAACAATACTTGTGTAAAATAAATTGTAACAAAACACTATTTTGTAATCACAATTGATATATAAGATACTTAGTGGTATAGTTAAACAAAAATTTCTTTATTTAAAAATTTTAAAGATTTGTATAAATTAAAGGAATTTATTGGATGAAGATTTAAACAATGCTGGGTGGTACAACAGTATTATCGGTAAAGATTACAAGTTTATAAAAATACCAACAGTAACAATACAGGAAGTATGGGAAACTGATAACGAGTCTATTTATATAGCTTACAGCAGTGCTAGTTATGAGATTCTGTATAAAGTTTCTAGGCAGAACTGACCGAGTGGTATTGTCAATAGCTTTCCAAATTAAGGGATTGTGAGATCAAACCTTAGTTCTGCCTGAGTAAGAATAAGACAAATATTTAGCTCAATGAACTATATACATCTGCATTATAAAGATACAGATGTATTTATGGACATTTTCAATATAAATTTGATAAAAAGTAAATACATAAAATAGACAGTCAACAATTTATTTATTTTTTTTATTTATTTATTTTTTTTTTTTGGTATTTATCTAATTTTCAAATTTAATCGTTTATGCAAATAAAAGAATATTTTAGGAATAACTTTTAAAATCTTCTTTCATCAAAGTTATACTTGGTTGGTGCAAAATTATTCTTTTCAGTGACACAAAAGAAACCAGAGTACCCTAGCAGGGGACACCCAACAACAGTTTTTTACAACACTTATCATTGATTTATTCTTGTACCATGTGGTACTTCTTCATGTTTGTTTATTATCCCTGTAAATGAAGTTTAGGGGTACAAAATATTCACTCTTTTCATGTCTGTCAGTCTTCTTTCTGTCTCAATATCATGTCTGCTTTCTGTCTCCATATCATGTCTGCTTCATGACTTCCACTTTTATGGATGGATTTTGATCAATCTTGGTATACGTGTATACCAACACAATCTGATATGTTGCATAGAAAAATTGAGTCAATTCCTGACTTGGCTCCAATAGGATATGTAATTGTTGCTAAGACACGAGACTTTTTAAGATCTACTGGCTGTGAAAAACATTGTGCTGCAATTTACTGATAAAACAGCTGGACTGGAAAACATCAAATCGTGTTATTCAGAAATGAAAAGAATTTATAGTTACATACAATATGTCAAGGGGTACCAAACATATGGTACAAAAGCAAACCATGTTTGGCAACAATCTCATTAGACATAAGAATCATGGCAGATTTATCTATACTGATTAAAGTTCAGTTGTCTTGCTGAAGTTCAGTTAGACCTGGTTATATAATATGAACTGTAATCCTAATATTGAAATGAAATTATTGGAAACACAACTAATATGTGTATACAAGTAAAGCTGTCTGTTAATATAGAATAATGAAGCCAAATATTACATCACAGTCTCTTGTCTTCTTACACATAGAAAGTTTTGATAAAGAGGAAAATAACAAAGGTCCCAGGATAAATTTTTCATAGCAATTGTTCAAATTGCCTCGTGGAATAAAACATTCATTTGGCATAAAGATTAAAAAGAATTTGTAAACCACTTTCCTAGGGATGTTTGGTTGAAAATATTGATACAGCACTGAACATTTTTTGCCTGTCAACCACAAACAGTAGTAACACTGACCAATTTATATTGAAGCAACATTAGATTTATTCCAAATTGCTCTTACATCATTTTTGTATTTTCATTTTATTTCATGCATTTTTAGTTATTTATTTTTATTCATTTAAAGTACAAAACTTCGGTCATTATGAACAGGAATAGA